>CAJNYU010000677.1:0-27627 GCA_905331475.1 Rotaria socialis | reverse complement strand
TCTCCCACGTTTTGTCGACGGTGTTAACCAACACTGGACTTTGATTTCACAACGGGATGTATCACTGTTACAAACGAACGAACCAAATTCCCCAACAAAAACTTATCGTTTTTTTGCTATTCAGATGACCGGTGGTGGCAATTTCCCGTCACGATTTATTCGGCCGGATTATATGTTGAATCTACTGTACACAGCAGAGAAAATGTACGGACTCGATGTGATGAAAAATGCTGTATACGATATTGTACAATCGTGAGGCTGTGGTCGTGCTGTTTCAGCTCAGAACACGATACGATTTAATAATTTGGCAGACAACGCTGTGATCAATTATGCATTAGGCGGTATCGGAATGTCGACTATGTTTTCAAATGGAGAAAAAATGGTACAAATGATTGAGGAACAAGATTCGATGTTAAGAAAAACTGATAAACAGCCAAACGTGAGTGAACATTTCCTGGAAGGAGTCGATTATTCATTTATGATAGACGAAAAACAACACTTAGCCAGATCCCTCGGTTTCGACGATAGTATGAGCCACAAAGAAAAAAGTGTTTTAACGGGATTATCATATACTATAGCGTTGACACTTGCTATCACTTTGTGGACCAATCGCAAGAAAATTTATTCTGAAAAACAACATAATTTAATTCACACTAATATAGTAGATTGCTGAACGATCGATTTTCGTGTGACTATATTTTTTGTTATATACACATGTTACGCTTGTGCAAAACGAAATAACTTTTTTTGCCATTCAACCAGAAATTAGTTATGTACAAGTCTTGTTCTTCAAATTTTGTAAAAATGTTTTTGCGCCTATTATTTGTATAATCATATTCTATATGAGAAATAAAAATACTGTAAGATAATCTGATTAATAATAAAATCGAATAAAAATCAGCATCATACTTATATGTTTAATGTCACCTAATAAATCATAAATGTATCGCATTATTAGTGGGTGTATTCATTGCATATATATGTATATTGGATTTACCTTTAAAATGTGGGAAATGAAAACTGGTATGGAGTATTTAGTAATCATAAATGATTTAAATTACAACTTATGAAAAATACAGTGTGTTTTTGTGAAAATATACCTTTTAGCATGAATACCGCTGCGCTCTGATATCATCAACATTAGCAAAACTTTCTAGATACTCAGTAAATGAATGAGCTCTGTAGAATTCATGAATCTCTGCTAAGTTAATCTTACTAGAACGTCGAATCTTCTAACATATAGCATCCACACATGCCAACCACGTCCACATGCTGTTTATGTTATAAATCAACATTTATTATTTTGTATTTTACATATAACTAAAAATTACAACAGGCAAGCGATTGTTTGTAGTGATTTGCGACAAGGCAACTATTGATAGCAATGTTTTGTTGTTTACACCGCGAGGCTAAGCATTTTTGCTGTATTTCTTTTATCAAAAACAGAAATTATTCTTCGTCTCTATTTTTAATCGACGGATAAATATAGACGCTGTTCTTCTCTTGTGAAAGAAAAATAACTTGTTGCTTTCCAACGTATGTACAGATTGTATGTCGTTTGTGAACCGCTCGTCTAATGAACCATATTCTATTTTCTATAAACTGATTACGAAAGTCTGCTACTGACTTTTTTGTAGTATTATCTGCTATTCAAAACTAAAGCCCTAGTAGTTACAATGGTAAGTGTGCCTTTTTGAGTTAATGGTAATATCATTTTTATGTTTATGATAACTTCTAAAACTGCAAAACCTTTAAGCGTTACATTATTATTCAATTTCAAAACTCCACACTGAAAGATTGAATACGAATGCAATTCGCTTCTCTACCTAGGAAAATGATCCAATAACAGATGACAAGGTTAGTACCAATGATGACGATGATATGACCCTGGATACTCCTTGTGAGTTAGTGTGACTTTGAAAAAGAAAAAATGAACTTACTGTCTGAGATATTATTGACCAATTTTCGATGAATATAAATAAAGATGACGATACGCCGATCGAATCTTTGCATGCATGTTTTCATAGACGTTATAATGCTTGTCCAAGCTTCCGCGATGCTTCAATAATAGAAGCATGTTAAGCAGCGTGCAGTCCAGCAGTGATTGAAGAAGTTCGTTCATATATATTCTTATGATTCTAAAAAGAAAATACATCTATTTGAATTTAAGCGTCGTTCTGTACTTGTCTATATACACCATGACGGAAGCATATTCAGTAACATATTTTGTCACCTTACATTCTGTTCGACAACAAATATTGATTATTTACTTGAAAATTATGTTGTATGGACATATGATGTTACTTTAGAAGCAAATAGAAATATGTAAATTATCTATTATTTACTCGTGCGAATTCAATGTTTTTCAGCGAATTGATCAAAATTTACAACTGTTGTTTGGAAGAAAGTATTTTTTTTCTATCCCTTTTTAATTTTTTGTCAAAGTGATGAAACTAGATTTTTTTATATTAGATATCTATTTAATTAGGTTGGCAAACATTTGGCAAACCATGATCCAGGTTCAACTTATAAATAGTTCTGACGTCAACAAATATCCGAAACTTATTGGAATAAAGCGAATTTGCCAAGAGTAAAAAGAAGGACTGCTAGCATTCGAATATGAATCAGAAATGTTGCTCGAATTTGACGTTTTAGTAAGAAATCAAGAAATATCCAAACAAGAAACTGTACGCAATGAATTGACTTGTTTCAAAAACGAATGTGATGAAAATGAAAAAGCACGCGCAAGTATTTCTAATAATCGAAACAACGAAAAAACAATGTTTGTTAATCGAACAGATCCTAGTATTCTTTTTTTCATGTCATTTAAGTCATTCTATCGTAACATAGAAAGTCGTTTGGGTAAAAATATCATCCTTAAAATAGCGAAATATCTCACATTGAATGATACAATCGACACATCTACCATCAGTATCCTTCCTTTACTACGTCAGCAAGAAACAACAGTGGAAACTTGTGACCCTGACAATCTATTTATCAACACTATTCTTCTCAAATTTAAGCCTAAACGAATTGTTTCTTTACGTATTACGCCAATTTGGTATTGTACAGAACGAGACCCATCTCGGTTAAATAGTGATAGTGATATTATCACAGTGAGTCTACTCAATTTTCCAGACAGAAGAGTAATCGTTGTGTACCAAAATTGTTTCTCTCGGGTAACGTGTCTTTGGTATGACAATGAAGTTAATTTTACTTTGTTCTATGATCTCTTGGGATAGCTCAATCATTCAATAAGACGATTTGAAGTTCACTGTCAAGGTTATGCCTGTTCTCGTTCTAATCGACACCAACGCAACATAATCCGCTTTACAAACGGTAATGTTGAATATTTTATTTTTGATCTGAACCACTTTCCATTATCAACAAGGAGCACTTGTACGAATCAATGGTCATCATGTTTTCTGAAGACAATAATTGATTTTATTAAACATATGCGTAGCATTCGAAAAAATTCGATTAATTGCACATATTGAAAACATTAGCAAATTATTAGATTTAAACAAATGGGAAAGGTTGCCAATATATTGCGAACAATCGAATAAAATAACGCTGCACGTATCAGGATGTATGAAGCAGACAACGCAGTGTCACAGGAAATAATCGGCATTCAAACTAAATTACGTTGTTCAAGACCGAGCATTGAATTTCAAAGTTACATTCGAGTGATATCGCTCTGCTGTAATGGATAACATTCGATTCTAGATATTTTCATTTTCTATCAATCAGTAAACACAGAATAAACAGAAAAAAACCATCTAAATTTTAATTATTCTCTACTATATTTGTATTGTGGCATTGGACTATTGCCTTTTTGCCTTGTATAAATCTAGCTGTGTGAAAACATTCTAGAACAGAACACTAAAAAAAACACTTGTAAGAAAGCAAGTAAAATCATGAATAGTATTTTCATTATCGAATTTGTGCGGTATAAAATAAACACCGTAACCCGTCACTTCCTGAAAAGTAAATTTGTATAGTGAACATCCAAGGTTTTACGAAGATCTATTATTCGTCACGATACATCCCTTGAAAATGATTCTATTAATACGAAATTAAACAAAACTTTAGTCTTTCACGAGATGAACTTCAATTATTTCAAAGGAACTATGATAATAAAGATTTGTGTCTGATGACAAGGGCGCCTCTGTTTTTACAATTTTTTATCTCATCCTTTTAAAAGACGATTCCACGTAGTCGATCAAATCTTTTGATTTCCAGGGTGTGGGTGTGGGCGTCTGAGCCAGTGCCGGTGAGAAAAACGTCTACATCCACATCCGACATCCAGTTTCAACAAAACGAAACACAGAAATGAAGGTGGCCATTTTTCAAGGTTCATTGATACAATAGACGGCAGGAGCACACTTGCATACCATCGAATGTTACAATTCAAAAATTTTGAGATCGAATGGAGCTGATCAGAATCACAGAAACGCAGCTGATGAGGATAGAACCAAATCAGCATAATCAGATCATGAACTTTTCATAGTCGTAATAGATTATTAATGAATACTACTGATGGATAGTTCGTAAAATCTGTTAACTCGCATAATGAGCAGCATTTAATTCGAGACCGACTTAATGAAATGTTATATTTCGAAAATTAATAATTTTCAAAATCTAATTCTTTATCTTGAGTTGTGTTAGACGAAAAATTTCGTTGACTTGATGTCATATTTTAAACACCTAATTAACCTTTTTAAATGTTCTTTTTTTATATTTTTAAAATATCATCATAACTACTCGAAAATTCAATCGAGTTAATTTTTTTACTAAATGAAATAAATGCAATAAAAATTTGAATCTGAACACTTTAAATATGATACTGATTTATAAAAGAGCAGCTTTGAATACAATGAATGTTTTAATACACTAGCTAGTGATGTGTTATCAGTATGATTATACGAACTTTAAAAAAAACCAACGAATATTTTATTGCGCACGGTGTCATCAAGAATTTTGTCAAGGTTGCTTTTTTCGATGCGCATACGTAATAACTGTAAAAGGATATGCTCTTATTTACTACTGAAGCGAGAACATTCGCGCACTGTTGTCTGCAAACAAAAATACTCGTGCATTTTCATCAGATAATGATATTCATGCGTCAAGCATGATTCTTTTTTCTTTTTCTCTGCTTCGAGCTCTCCTCTGTGCACACTTTTATTCATTATTTGTATCTTCTTACGTTCGTACGACCAGTCAGCTCATACGACAGAATTCGACGGCGATGCTGTCACTAGGGGTGTCACATTTAAATTTAAAAAAATTTATTAAATCGAGAATTAAATTTTCAAAAAGTTAATTTAAATTAAATTTAAATTCTGAAAATTTAAATTTTATTTAAATTTAAATTTTTGCATCAGAAGAATTTAAATTTATTTTAAATTTAACTTAATAGAATTTAATTTAAAATTAAATTAACTTTTCAAGAAGTTAAATTTAAATTAAGTAAAATGTAAATTGACACCCCTAGCTGTCACTAACTGCTTTTAAATACTCTCGTATCGAATCAGTTTGATCATCAACTGATATCGAAATTACTATTCACGTAAGATACCATATATATATGCATGTATATATATATATATATATTATAAATGAAGAGTAGACAAAAAAATTTACAGCTGATAAGCAATACTTCATTTTTAACTATTCTCTACTGAAAGACTTGTTGTACTGCAGCTGCGAAGAATATAAAATAGACTTGCGACAGGAAGAACAAAAAACGTGCTAGTCATCTTTTTAATCTGGTGCTCAATAGAGAAGTCGCTGCTAGCTAAAAAAAGATAATCGTAAGGATTTTCAGAAAAATTCTAAAATTGACAATGGCTGCATCAATGAACTATATCGATGGACTACAGTCTTTAAGAACTACTGATTTTCTTTTTGTCAAACAACATAAGTCTCTCGTCGAAGGTAGATAACCAAAAATCCAATATGACGTTTTAATTATTTTTCTGTCGCTTCGAAGCTTTGACTGGTTACCAGCCGGCATCAAAATTTAGTATTTTTAATCGTGAAAGTCAATTATTATTTAATGTATATGAAGGTAGGAACGTAAGTAAATCATTTCGTAACAATATTTCATTTTATTACTAGAATCGACTTGTTGTCAACGTTGCTGGTGTGCTAGCAGCCGGGAATTAGTACTTCATATTATGGATACTGCCAACAACGTAAGTTGGAATTGATGAATTCTATAAAGATTCATGTTCAGTCGTTAGGAAGTTATTCGAATGATACGTGCATTGAAATGTTGCTGTGTATGTTGTTGGTGCGGTGATTGTGATAGTTGTAAACAAGAAATGATAATAGAATCACCACCAGGAACACCTATAGGAAGTGTTAATCACGAGTAATTATTGTTGCAAATGGAATTATTTCGTTGTTGACATATATCGCTTTTATTTCATGTAGAGCTAGTCGTTGTCGAATGCGATATACTCTTCGAGATGCAAATCGTACAAATATGATGGGAATTATTGGCCCTCGTTGTATCTGCGATGGGCCATACAGTTGTTGTTGTGAGAGCGAATTCGCAGTAAGTTCCATGACATAACTATATCAGCTAACTTTACTTCAGAAATCAAGCTTAGAGTTTTCGTTTTGTAAGAAGATTCATGAGAATGACTTTCTTCGTCTATATAGATCGACTGTGCTCGATTCAGATCATCAGTTCCCTGAATAACATTCACCTTATAGAAGAGACGGTTTAACAACTATTGCCAAAAATCTCTAAAATTTGGGCTTCCAGAAAGTAAATTTATTTAAGAATCAATGTTTTAAGAACATCTTGATCAAAAAACTGAAACTGCAAGACAAGAAAGATATTTTTTATGTTTTATTAAGAAGAGAATTAAATTTATCTTAAATTTTGATTTAGTTGATATTGTTGGAATATCTAAAAACTCGACCGTTCAAATTGCAATATATATTCTGCATACAACTCAGCAACTTTTTCTCTGATAAAGAATAAGTAAAAGACGTGCTCATTAAAACTTCTCAACTGCCAGAAGGGTAAAATATTAGCTGAGTCTATATGCAAATATTGATTTTGTTTTTCATCACGATATTTATGATAAAAGCGTGTAAATAATGTTGACAGATGAAATAAATAAGAACGAAGAATGATTTGAATATTCATTTTATTTATTTGAAGATAATTGGTACTGATGGTGAAACAAAAATCGGTGGCATTCAGAAAAAATATGGTGGCTTCTTCATTGAAGCTTTTACAAGTGCTGACTCATTTACACTGGAAGGTAAGTAAATCATTTAATAATTGATCAGATCACGATATTTCATGCAAAGCACCATTGAACATGACGCTTGTCATTTCAAATAAAAAGGGTGTGTGTGTGTGTAGGTGTAGTCATTCTGTTAACACAGACTCACACACCCCACACCCTATATAGCATGCTAAACTTTTGAATAAAAAATAATTTTTTTCAGCCTTGAGAAAATTTTAAAAAAGACTGAATTCTTCCTTGTGAAGATAGCGATTTGACACATGTTCATCATATATTGATAGTTGTGCTACCATCAAACACAATGAATCACTATTCAAAATCTCCTCTGATGAATGGAGATATCGAGAAAAAAATTACATATTATTATTTTAGTTATTCAGAAAAATGATGATTTTTCATTGTAGTTCCAATGAATCTCGATGCCAAAATGAAAGCAGTGGGTCTCGGTGCTCTGTTTCTCATCGTAAGTTTAAATTTCATCAGATTATTTTTATTGAAATGAAGTACTTTTCCTATAGGAATTCATGTGCTTCGTATACAAGCCTAACAATTAGTAATCTGTGGCAATAGCATGCAGCCGAAGAACGTGCCAATGGTAACTTTTACACTTTTATTGGTCACATTATTGAATAAACGCTTGTTTTCTTCTATTTGTAACTTACATGAAATCTTTATGAATAATTTTTTAGTACACATAGAACAACAGAGATTTTTATTTTGTAGAGCACAACTAACAGTTTCTTAACTATCGAATAAATTTGAACGCTTTACAACATTTCATTCTACAGAGTACAGTATCCTGATGTCACATCGATGCAATTACTGAAACTATTTTTCAACTTTTATAGAGTATGACTTACACTATTAACTCTGAAGATATATTTACATGGGTGATTCTTTGAATTTCAATAATTATGAGGCTGCAGTTTAGTTAACTGTGATTTAACATGGTGTTGATTTATATTAGAGCGCTAGTTGGCCTCCGATTGCACTTTTTTAAAAATATAGAAATCCTTAGAGGATCAAGGTTTTCAAAAATATAGGATTTTTCGATAAAAAATGACAAAAAGAGAGGACGTTTTATACACCGTTTCTGTTCAATTGTTTTGGTGTCTTTTAACTGCTCTGCTCAAAAATCGTTTTAATGAGGCTGTTATAAACAGTTCAATCGTAACCAAGATCCTTATGTAATGTTTTCTACAGAAATAAGTCGCTAATTCGAGGATCATTATAAAAGTTTTTCACAAATCGATAAATAACAATAAAGTAGATCATAAGCTTTGAAAAAACAAATACATGAAAAAGACAAATACTGTTTCTCATAATTAAAGGAGGCGTTTCAGATTACGGACATGACTTCCCAAAAAATCTCAACCTAATTTTATTGTCCTGATAATCAGCATTCATCGCTTATTATTTTTCACAAGTTTATTTCGTATTTTATCATAACTCAATGTTTTCTGGTAATAAATAAGTGTAAATGAAAATGCATATACACAGGATGTTGTAAAATTTCGCGGGCTTTCATAATATGTCGTTAATTTTAAAAAATATGCTCTTTTGGTAACAATATCCTCACAATACAGAGTGAAACTTATTTTTTCCAGGGATACAGCTTTTCTATCTAACTAAAACTTCACTAAAAACCCAAAACTGGTACATGATTACTTTGTGAATGTTTTTTTCTTTTGAACTATTTTGTATTTTACACTTAGTATTAAACAAGTTCTCAGTCAACCCACTAAATAGGTGAAAGGAAAAATACTATTTGAAACAAATGTCACCATAATACAAGAATTTGTCCAAAACACATGATTATACACATTAAAAGTTTTTTTTTCGTCTAAAGACAATAGCAAAATTCAGAGGTTTTCCAAAATTTTCTAATTACTTTTTTCGATAAAATATAGGAATTATAGGAAATATAGGTCGAATCGCAGCCGAGCGCTAGAAGTAAAATTTTATATTGAAACCTCAATATCTGTGTGATCTCACAAATGTTCCCTTCAGTACAACCTCGAATAGTTTCAAAGGTCGTGCCTGTTTTCATCAACTTTTCAAGCTATCATACCGTAGTTTTTATAGAAATTTCCTTAAATATAATACATTCTCTAACGCTATTGTACGGTTTTCTTTCAATGTGTACATTTATCATTTTAGAGACTGCGGGCACATTGCTATCACTATTGAAGAACGTAGTCGTATTTTGTAAAAGAGCGAATGTATACACGTGTTAATCATTGTATTTTATTTTCTTGTCGTGCGTTTTTTCACGTTCCTTCAGCTATCTAGTCCATGAGACAGAATCGAGCTCTGATGTCGTTAGTAATTGCTACTATATGCGCTTGCTTCTCAGCGCATAATTTCTTCTATTCAAACAACCCAGAGCGAGAAATCAGACAGCAAGATCGGTCACAGATTCTTATCCGATCGTATCGGATCGTACATCATTATCGTATATGATCACATTTTAGGTTCAAAAGGTCTGCGCTAAAAAGCTGTTTTCAGGGGCAGTAATGAATGACTACTGAAAACATACGCTGTAAAAAAAGGGTTTATGAAAGTGCAACGTGACACATACCATTTTGTCCGTTTTTGAAATATCTGATAAACCCTTTTTCCAAATCATAAACCTAAAAGCCGTTTATTATTTTCGTCATATACGAAAAAAAGGGTTTATGATACGTTGCACTTTCATAAACCTTTCTTTTTGTTAAATACCCTATCAAAAACGTTTTTCCGTTGATTATTCTGCGGATTGTTTTTACAGTGTAGTCATCACCAATAATTGTTTTAGTGTCCTACTTTCAATTACCAGTTGAAATTTAACTCGTACATCAATGATAGAGTACCGTACTAGTCTAGACCAATGAAGAGGTGTATCCATGGTCCATTACCAACTTTGCTCCCCCCAACCATGATTCGTTAGCTTTAGTTGCTAGAAAAAACTTTCATAGATCGAGAAACACATTCAAACCGATATATTATGGCGACAAATTAATCGTTCAGTATTTTATTGCAAATGTTCAGTAAAATTTGTTCAGTATTATATACAAATGTTCAGTAAAAATATCAAATTGTCAGTGTAAAATTTAATGTTCAGTAACTATTGCGTTTGTTCAGTTAATTAATTGTTTGCTCAGTATTAAAATTAGAGTTTCAGTAATTAATTCAGTTTACTGTTTCAAAAATACATTTTATCAGTAAAAAGTAGTATTTTTATCAGTAAATCACTTTTATTTTTCGATGTATATGTTGATGTAAATAGAAGAACATTTGTCCACACTGACAGATGATGATGTCATCAATCAAAAGATACTGTTTGGAGAAAAAACAATGATTATGTGCTGCCCAAGTCGAACAGTACGGTATGTATACGGCCGTTTACGGTTACTTTACGACTATTTTACGAGCGAAAGTTTGCCGTAATATCTGGCGCAGTAATACGGACCGTATGATCATGAGAGTACGGAGCACAAACAGCCGTAAACCATGAAAATTCAGTCCTGTTTACGGTGCTGTATTACTGTGCCAGGTATTACGGCCTATTTACTGCCGTAAATACCGTTTTGACATCGTTTATCGTCGATAAACAGATCGTAAACGAGTCTGTTTTGATCAACCTGGGTGAGCACATATGCATAGCAATGTAGTGAAAAAGATAGAGTCAATGGTTAAGAAATCAGAACAAGAAGATTTAGTGAATGATGTAGAATCATTACAGTTAGCATAAGACGAGCGTATATTTATAAAAGCTTCAAATTCGCTTGTTGAAAAATGGTCAAAAAAAGAACCGAATTTCATAGAATATTTCCAAAACGAATGGTTAACAACACAAAATGCACCGTATGAAGCAGTTGGTCATTTTACACCAAGTACCAATAATGCTTTAGAAGCCACAAACAATGTTATAGAAAAGAAAAATACACCGTGAACGTCTACCTTTATCAAGATTAAGTATTAGCATTTGAAATTGTTGAAAAATGGTCGAGATGTTATGAAAGAGGTTTTTAAAGAAATACAATTATAAGCAGACAATCTCATTAGAATTATAGACAACAGCGCCCAGGACGAGCTTTACGACGTCCGTATACGGTGAAATACGATCAAAAACGACCGTAAAGCGCCGTATTTCGCCGTATACGGCACGGAGATTTACGATCGTAATACGGAGCCATGTAATACGGCCAAATACGGCGATTTACCGTCGTNACTTTCGACTGAATGTGATAATTTAGTTGAATATTATATACCAGCTAGAGATGAAACTAAAATTACAAACGTCAGAATTGATGTAGTGAAGAAAATGAAATGGTATACTGTTGATCAATATAGAGAAAAAGCATCCCCTATTTGATCTGTTACATTGCCAGTAGATAAATTAAAATGGTTAGATGGTGTTTGCAATTGACCAGCATTTCTCAAGAATTTTATGTGTAAACATGTTGTCGGCATGACAATTAGATTAAATCACTGCAAACCACCACCTGCTGCTAAAAATGTTAAAATTGGTGAAAAAAGACGTCGTGGCAGACCATCAAAATCCAAAAAAAGGGTTACTAATGCAATCAATTTTTGTTAATTGTAATTCCACTTTTTTTACTGAAATACATGATTAAAAAACTGAACAAAAATAAATTAGATACTGAACAAAAATGAATTAAATACTGAATATTTTTGAATTAATTACTGAATTTCTTGAATTATATACTGAACAAAAATATTTTTTTACTGAAAAAAAACTACTGAACATTTGATGAAAAATTTACTGAACATTGGTAATAAAATACTGAACATTTAAATACAAGCCTATATATAAACAAGTCAACAGGTTATTGTGTTCCATACATGACTATGTATTCAATTCGAAATGATAATTATTAGTTGTTAGAGATTTCTTGTTTTATAATTTATTAGACATGCATGAGCTAGATCTTTTTTGCTTTAAGTTATAGTGGTGAATGCAGAACGTGCTTGGTTTGTTGTGTGAACGATTGAGTTGAAATGATTTTTGATCATTTGATTTTCTTCCATATCTCAAACGACAATGAAATAGATTCCAGAATGCACGCCGATATTTATTCGAAATAACATTATAAAGAATTGGATTAATAACGGAACCGAAATAAAATGTTATACCTGATATAACATATAAATCAGCCATAAAATTTGAAAATAAAGATGATTCAAGATTAAAATTCGAGTTTAATCTTATAATAGCCAAAAATAGACGCTGCAAATATAATGGAGCATAACAAACAAAAAATGCAATAACAACAGCCACTAGATAAAGAAAAATAAAAGAATGAATTTCGTTCTTTTGATTAGAGTCAGTAGTAATATGTAGGGGAATAATTTATAATATTTATGTATCAAACTTTTTCTTAACTTCAACAGTCTACTTTTTTATATGGAAAAACTGAATAGAATAGAGATGTTCTATTTAGTACGACCGGTAAAACTTCTCCTGATAAAAGAAAAAGCATGATAAACAATATCTAAATATTAACTTGACTCTTTCGGTTTTGTTATTTTTAGAATACTTAAATAACTTACCAAGAGTTTTAACAACGACTTTCCGTGCTTGACAACGTGCACGCATTTTTAGCCACGAATATGAATTAATATGTGGACTATGATGTTGTCTATCAGGTACTTCTTTGTTCGATACGCCTGAATTCGAAGAATTATTTTCCGTGGATTTTCTCACGTTGCCACCATTGTTCGACACTGATGATGTGCTTAGTTCTGTTTGATGTGAATAAACTTCATATTTATTAACACGACTTAATGCTTTACCAATAAATAAATAAACAGCTGCAATGATAGCCATCGGAAGATAGAAAAAACAAAATGATGTGATTATAATAATTGTCGATAGAATTTTTGTAAGACTTTTTGTCGGTACACATGATCTACAACTGTAGGGTAGATGCTTTTCTATTTGATTCGATTGAATTAATTTTGTATCATTACTTATAAATACAATAGTTGATAAATTATTTAGTATCGATAATGAATTATTTTCAATTTCATAGGATAAACCAAGCGGAAGACTAAATCCAATTGATATTAACCAAATAATCATAATAATATTTTGTGCTCGACGAAAATGACTTAATCGATGTAGATGTATAGGATGTACAATAGCAAAATAACGTTCGCATGTAAATGCTAAGATTGTTAATATCGATGAGCATGTAAAAAATTCCGCACATATATTTCTCAATTTACAAAACACGCTTGATAGTGGCCATTCGCGATTGTAAATTTCGAGCATTTCCAACGGTAAATTGCACAGTAGCATCATTAAATCAGAAACAGCCAAATTGAGAAGATAGTAATTCGTCGGCGTATGTAAATGTCGATTGAACGCAATAATAAAAATTGTCATTATATTACCAACGAAGCCAATCGTAAATATTAACGAATAGATAATTAAGATAATTTGCTCGATTGTATACGGATTCGAAAATGTGTCTTGATATATTGATGGACATTTATTCATATTTTGCAATATTAACATTTTCTGTTTCGTTAGTTTAACTTTTGTCTTGTGAAAGAAAAATATTTATTTTCATCTATTAAATATAATCAGCAATTTTCTAGAAATATAATACAGTATAGATAGTTTCAATATCGCCTAGATGACTTTCAAGGTTCACAAACATATGAAACTCATTTCACTGCATTACTAATCTGTGACTTTTTTCTCTGAGGGATTAGTTCCTTTCACATTCCTATGTGTGGGATAATCCAGTGAACTATAGCAGATCTAAGTAAGACAAACATAATAAAATAACAAAAGAAATGGATGTACTCGTCATCAACTGATTTCAATGCGCCAGAGAAAAAGGAAACTCAATGCTGTCTTTAATTAGCATTTGAATCATTGGAGAGAAGCTGGGCGCATTTGTAAATTTTTATTTAATACAATGCTTATAGTTGATGCTGCAAGAAAATAAACAAACTTGCGAGTTAACGCTTTTGCTTTCGACATCAGAGATGAACTTCTAAGCATAGCAGAGATCGATATACAAGTATGATGAATTGATTTTTTTAACAGACATTGTAATAGAACTCTATGCTGAGAATGAACGAAGAAAACGATAATTGCATCACATTGATGCTTTCGATCGAAGGAAACAACAACTAATTGTATTTATCCTTTTTACGTCAAGCAAATGTTTGTTGATGGAACAAAGCAATTCTATTATCAATTGTTTTTTTTATGTTATGTGCGTACTCAAAAGTACCTTCTTGTTTTCGAAGGAAAACTGAAATTCAAATATTGTTGGAGCACTTAACAAAACAAAACGCTAAGTATAACGATGTAGATTTCCCATCTTCTATTTCTTTCGAATAAGATAACATATGAACTTCTCTAGAATATTTCAAACCTGGAAGAAACAATCAGCAGTGTATTTGAAAAAGCAAGGCTGCGTGGGTTGGAGGAATTAATTTATGTAGATTTTAATTGAATGAAAGTAGAAATTTTTCAGATTTTGTGTCTGGGGCGTGGGATAGCAGTGATCATGTGGAAAATTTTAATTAATAATGATACTAATACTAATTTCGGCTATATTTATTTTTCTATTAAAAAACAATAACAAGTGAATAGATAATTTTGATCTTAGCTAACATCAAAGAAGTCTTGAATTACTGAATCCAAAGAGGTGAACGTACTTTGGTAAATGTAGACTTTGCTTTTCTATTCATTAAATCTTACACTAACCCTTTATTTTGGCAAACCAACAACAAAATGCAAACATTTTTTAAAGTCATATATATATATATCCCCATGGATGCTTTTGTTCATCTTTCATGAAAAATTCTTTTCATGTTAATAGATACACATTTGACATTTTATCAGAGAAAGATTATTATTCTTACGCTACTTAAGCATTTTCTATTAATAAAAGAAGAAATGACATATATAATAGGATTTTCTCTATAGTAGAGAAAAAATGTAAGAAGAATCATATTCTAAATGATTATTACGTATGAAAATAAATTCTCTTTTTTATAAGGAACACATTACTTCCTGTTCATCGTGACTCATGCTGGAAATAAAACGATTTTCTATTGATAATTGAAAAGATTATCTTTATAAAATCACACATTGATAATAAAATATTTGTTTTCGATGACGTCAAACAGACTTTATGATTCAATTTGTATTCAAATAAGCTTGGAAGAAATGCAAGAAGTTTTTGTTTTTTCATAATCCTGAGCGTGAAACTGATTTATTTCAATACCACATGTGTTGTTTTCGTCGATGTTAGTCTAAAACGTTCCTATATTCAAAATAATACTGAGTATATTTTACATTTTAAAATGAATTATTCGATAATCCTGAGTGGATAGATAATCTCATGCGTGTCAGTATTAAAGATTAATGATCAATTTAAGTTACAGAGGATATTTTCGTGAAATTTATTTTTATAATTCAGGTGAAATCTTTTAAAAGAATAATGCGTAAATATATTATTCTCTACTCTCGTAAAACTAGATAATGATTATAAATTCAATATGAAGCGCAATACTTCAAAGAACTCCCTTCAGCTGAATCAGTTCACATATGCCAGAAGAGAAATAGAACTACAATAGATCATTGAGTAAAAGAATTGTTCGTACTTAGGGGTTAGAATACAATCCTTCCACAGGTCGTGACACAGAGTCATGAGACGTGTGTTTTTTAATAATAAATGCATCACTTCCTAATTACATTTATGGCGGATTAAGTTCAGGAGATGCGCTCCACATCAGATAGAATAAAACGACATTCTACTAATTATCAATGACAGTTATAATGCATTTTAATCCTCACAGGTATTTCAAGAACAGCTTCCGCATGGAATAGGGAACTATTAAACTTTGGCCATTTTCTGTATCAATTTTTTATTAAAAATTTAAAAACAAATGTAAAATAAAACAGAAAACTGTTAAACAGATATGATTGACCAGGAATAATCGCGTACCATTATTCTTTTTAAATTCAACTTGCGCAACATATTCAGCAATATCACATGTATTTGTGCCACGTTCGATACGAATATAGTCTTGCTCGCCCCAAGTTGGACCAGAACGTAGAGTTAAGATATAATCGCTGAATATCGGAATGGCGATTCAATATTTTACCACATGATCAACATTTGTTTTCGAACAAGTCGTGTCACTATACATACCTAATTGATTTAAAAACAATATATCGCATATCTAATACTACGATTGAATAAAAGGGAATATACCAGTTGTATACATTTGAAAGTCGAATTGAACTGCATCAATACCAACATAGAGTGGAGAATCTTGAATCCATTGTAGCATGTCATTTTCGTTTGCTAATTCAATTTTTTTTTACATTATTAAACTAGAACAATAGATACTCATTAAACGATATTGTTTTGAGGGTGTGGATGCATATTTTTTCTTCTGTCACCAGTATACTTCCATCCACTCTATCAATAAATTTTAGCATGATCGTCTTGTCAATCATTATGAGCAAATAAATGGGAAACAGCAATAACTGATCATGAAAGTTTTCATGAATATATAATTATTGAATGTGATCAATCGATATAATATATATCTACTAGAAACTAAGGGTGGCACTTTAACTTTAAACTTTAAACTCTGTTTATTAAAGTATAAAGTTACTCTAAAAACCTCAAAATTACACATAAAGAGCTAAAAATTATTTTTCATTTTTACAGTATTTCTATTAAAGTTAAAGTTTTAAAGTATTTTACTTTAACTTTGACTCTCAAAGTTTATCTTTCTTGAACTATTTAGTTTTTTATATAACGACTAAGCTTCAATCAATCGAAATCTGTCTTACCTCGTTTAACCTATAGAAGTTTTTCTTGATTTTAATATTCTATCTTGTTGCGAAATTTTAATACACACACATACACGTGTGTAACAAATAAAAGAAAGAATGTTATGTTATGTTATTGAACAGTTGTACATCTGGTCTTTGTCTGATGAGAAACTCAAGTTTGATAGTTATTATAACTGTCGTATGAAATCGTTGGATGAATATATATTTGAATATTATGATTAACATTAAGATTAGTGAATGAAATAACGAACCAAACAATTATTTAACCAGTTTCTAATATTTAGACACTCACACTCACAATAACAATTACTGACACACATTTTGAGCCTGTTATGGGGCAATAGTGATATCATTTTTGTACAAATGTTTCTATCCGATATTCTCTTGAACGATGATGTTTCTGTAGTTTATGTTCATGGATAGAGAGGCATCTATTTGATTATGGCGTTCTCCTTTGACCTACACATTCAATTTTGAGTGACTTCTATAAGAATAAATGCGGAAACATCGGATTTGCATCCGATTATTATGTTTACTTCAAAAGTCGAGTCGATTTATATATATTGTAAATAATTCTGAGAAAAAAAACCCTGACCCCCACCCTCAGGGATGGTCTAGTCAATTATGACAATTTTTTCGATAGCTCAGCCATTTCTTGACGGATCCTTCTCATCTTCGAACTCGACTGAGATATTGATGAAATCATTCTGTGTACAAAATTTCACGACAATTGGATGAGGCTTTCAAGAGTTGCCGTGTTAATGGACCGATGGACGGACGACCGGACACACTGACCGAATCTAGAGTGTACTGACTTTTTGAGTACACAAAAAGAAACCATTGCTCTTTTTCAAGTTTATTTCGATATAAAACTAATATAACAAAAAAAAGAAAAAGCTATTTTCTTTTCTTTTGGAAATAGTCACTACACGAGCACTCCATTTTTATAGAAGTGATGGATAAGATTTGCATCACGAACGATCATTTTACATTGACGAAAAGCAGCTATCAGTTTTGTAGAACGATCTATGAAAGAGAAAATTTTAAATTAAATTAAAACTATTGAAATCATCACATACGACAATCACCACAAATACGAAGATTTTTTACCATTTGCAGCTTGGATGCGTTAGGATTTGCAACGAAACCCCATGCAATGGCAAGTTTTTCACTGTACCCACAAAGAACTGACTCAACGGTTTAATCTTCATCCAATATGCGTGTGATTCAACTTCAATCATATTGATGACCATATTTAATAATTTCATTTGATATTTTTTCACCTTCCGCATAGATTTCATTTGATCGAGGATGTGATCGATCATGGGCTCGAAATGTCTATAAAAACCATTTCATATTATCTGTGCAGAAGATAAATAGGATAACTGTTGACTTACATAGAGTTGTCCATCGACTGTAATCTACGTGAGACCGACTTTTTTCTTGGTATCTGATTTGTAAATTTCCTATCTAATATCTGATGCTTTGTCAATTTCACCGGATGACGCATAAGTATTAGCAAGAAGAACTGCAGCTGAAATTAATGGATCCTTTTTTTCAAGAAAAAGTTTTTTCATTCGATCGTAAATACTTTGTGATAAATAAACATTCTTCGCATTTCGAGCACCTGACAGCAATGCCACTAAAAATATGATTTAGAAATAAAATGAGATTTTATTGTGTATCAAAATCCCATTAGTAAAATATAATGAGTGTCTATTTAGGACATATTTCAAAAGAAAGAAGGAACAATAGTTTCGCTTTGAAAGGTAAATTCAAATTTTTTATTCTGTAATTTTGTTTTCAAATCAAAGTTTTATTATTTATTGTTTAAAATGTGTTAATAATCAAAACATTGCCTAGTGTTGATCATTTATTTAATATTATTCGTTCTCTTTTATATCAATATGCACACACATATGCTCAGTTAATTAAAAAAGACGACAGAATATTCGGTTGATTAAATGCATATTGATACACACTGGTCGTATTCCTATAAGTCTAATACTACAAATTAAAGTAAAATAGCTTTTTAGTTTTTATCGAATTCGTGAATTTGGACAATTGTACTGAACCATAATAATAGAAGAAATGAAAATTCAACATCAATGGTAATGAGAAGAAACTTCATTTCGTGTAGAGCACACACAGATTGATCATGATCACGATCACGAATTTTACATAGTACTGGGAGCGAAGAATTTTTTTGTCATCATTCGATGGCGCCATCTGTCTGATATCTTTCATTGGATACAGTCAAAGTGAATAGAATCAACAATATAAAAGTCGCTTGTTCTCTTCTATTTATTCTCGCGCTCGCGAGAATTCTTTGAAAATATAAAACAAATTTTATTTACCTTCATTTTTAGAATGTGTGTTACAACTACTAATCTCGTTCAACAAAATAAAAAAAATATTGAGCGACTTATTCAACAAAACAATACATCGATATCATATGAAAAACCAAAAGAAACCACGAGAATATCCAAATGTTGGTCTCATTTTAGCCAAATTTATGTCGCCAATATTAAACAAAATTTTGTCATTTGTGATGATTGTAAATCAATATTAGTTTATAAATCATCAACATGATCTGGTTGTATGCTTGCTCATTCACGTTCTTGCCAATTAAGAAGAAAAGAATATGATCTATCAAGTAAACAACGAAAAATGAATCATTACTATAGGTCACCATCAAATGATCAAAACCAGATACCAAAACGAATAAAAGATGCTATTACGTCCTCATGCGTCGAATTCGTAGCTCAAGATAGCCAATCATTTAAATTATTAGAAGGTTCTGGCTTTGTTCGTTTAGCAAAACAACTATTTGATACTGGTAGCATTTTGTCATCAACAACAAATATAGAAATTGAAGATTTGTTACCCGATCCAACAACAGTAAGTAATTTTTATTGTATATAATGCGATAAATGTTTAAGAGAATTTCTTGTATATTTGATTAGTAGAAATGTTGATCGAAAGTATGGTTACTATAAAGAAAAACTAATCAAATTATGTCAATCGATGGATAGCTTTTGTGTAACAGTAGATTTCTGGACAGAATCGTATACAGGTAAGAGAAGCACTTTCATAAAAAAAGACTCTCTTCTTTCTGTTTTCTTACGAAGGTTTATCATATTGTGGTTTATCACTAAATCATATTGACCCAACATTCTATTCACAATCATTTTTGCTTGGTTGTTTTCCATATGAAATGGAAAATAAACGAGCATTAACTATTCGATCATTTGTTGAGGATATTCTCAATGATTTTGGCTTGAAATTAAATGAAGAAAAGCTTATAATGAGTGATAATGAACCCACCATGAAGTGTACCTTTAATCTCAATTGTAAACATATCGGATGTAGCGACCATTACATCAACAAACAACTTTAACATGCATTTACATCACCAACGATCGATGAAGAATATGTTAGTTGTGAATTAGCTCAAGAACTATTTGTTGATGTTAAACAGATTGTTTCAAGTGTTCGCCAAATGCATAAACAGCGAAATTTATCAAAAAAATTAGTTTTATATTCAGATACGCGCTTTAGTGGCGCATATGCTATGTTAGTGGTATTTCAAGATGTTTATGATGAATTAGGTAAAATTCTTGATTCAAAATTATTAACAGCTTACTCTAGAATCGATGAAGATCTTTTACGCGATATATGTGAATTTTTATTGCCTTTTGATACTGCTATTCACACTCTAAGCGACAGCAAACGACCAACACTTCATCGTGTAGTACCATTAAAACAATTCTTAATCAACAAATGCAATATTAATAATGATGATAAAGAAGGTCTAAAACAATTGAAGGCATTTTTGGGTATGAAATTTGAGAAAGGATAAATATAAATTTCCTGACATTTTATCAATTTCTAGGTAAATGATTAGATGAAAAATGGCAGTTGTCCGATGAACATCTAACTGCTACATTAGTTCATCCAAATTTAAAATCATTTTCATGTCTCCTCATTTAAAGCAACGCGCAATATTTTTATTGAAACAAGAAATATTAAAACGTCAAGTAGATTTATCACTTACATATCTATCAACTACTAAAAATTCATCAGTAATATCATTGTCATCATCATCATCATCAAAATCATGCTCACCAACAACATCCATTTCGAGTACTAATTCTTTATCTATACGAAAAAAATTGTTATTGGAAATATTTGACAAACAATCACAAGTAACAGCAAAAAGTACGATTGAAACAGAATTAGAAGCATGTCTTACATCCACGTTGGTGCTTGAAAATGAAGAAGATGATGATATACTTTCATACTGGAGACATCATTGGCATGAATTTCTTTTAATTGCTTCAATTGCTCGTGTTGTATTAGCAATACATGCGTCAAATACATCAGTGGAACGATTATTCTCGTCTTGTAAAAATACAATCACCGACAAACGAACAAAATTAGGTGGGGAAAAGTTGAACAAACTGACGTTCTTACAAAAAAAACATGGACGTGTTGAAGGAAAAATATCGTACCAATTGGAATGAAACAAATATTTATCAAGATCCTAAACGAAAATATAATTGCATCATCTCAAATAGTGAACCAACACAGAAAAAATTAAAGCCACACGATATCATAAACAATAATCACAATGATAACGTACATTTAGTAAATATTGAAAGTGAAGATGATGTTCAATAAATTATTTATTGATGTAGTATCTTCACTTTTTTTCTCAGTTTTGCTTTTTTTTAAATATTAGTATTTAATTATCTAGTGTATTTTCTTCTTTTTTCTGCTAACAGTAAATGTGAACTATCAGATATTTTTCTGATTTAAATGTGAACATTATATTCTTAAATAAATTTTTGAGACTTTGAATCTCAATGTATATATTACAATCGTGAATCACGGCGTTTTATTTTCGATCACGATCACGACACGATCACGATCACGACACGATCACGACACGATCACGGGAAAAAAAGTTCTAATCACGCACGATCACGCGTGATCGTGATCGTGATCACGACCCTGAAAATAACGATCACGCAGCTCACTACTTGTGAAGAAATATTACATAGAAAATCTTGGTTAGACGATTTAACAAAGCCAACATATTGTGATGCCATTCTGAAATGAAAGATAATATATATAATTTGTTTTTTGTGTGTGTAAAAGGTGGCTGAAAACATATGAAATAGTCGATATTCATTTCGACGTCGAGAAATATCATGACTGACATTCTTCAAATAGACAAGCCTCGCTCGAGAAAGCGTAGATGTAGAAGGCGCCACATTTTTATTTCTATTGGTGAAACGAAATCATCTCTTATTGGTGCATTAACGTTAATTCGTCTCGAAAAGATGACTTAATTCTGCTTTAACGTTTCTAGCGATCTCATTGGTTAATTCGGTTTTAAATTTTTTGGTGTGTCTGGGGTCTTAGCCTTACTCGAGAAATGAATAGCTGAAATTAAATGAATTTGTTTTTTTTCTATTCTTTAAATAGCCAATTGATTAAGCTACATGAGTGACTCATCACAAAAGATAGAGAATAAAATTGACAATTCACTATTAAAGTTATTCCGTAATTTTCGATTCATTATATAGTTGTTCTTAATTACACAATATTGTTTTATTTTCATGCATCCTAGTGTATATATGTTTTGTTAAATGTCTGCTGAAAAATGACGATGAGTACTACCTCGAGTATTCGTATATTCGTATACGAATAATTCTTAGAGAAAAAACTCACTGGAGTACCCGTCATAGTACACGAAAAGTATAGTTAAGCACGAAATTCATCGCGTACTCATGCTGCAAAGTCGTACTTGCCGGACGAGTACGTTCGCTAGGGCAATGATTACGTCTGCTATTTTCTAATTACTGTCAAGTACAATCAACAAAAAAAGAAGCTATCTGAGCTACGTCAAATAACATGCTGTTGTGAACAACAAAATATTTATTTTTGCGTTACTGGCTTGTTATGGTCGGACGATCGCGTGATTGTAAGGATGATAAAAGAAAAGGTAATAGTCATATAATTTCAACGGATAAAATTTCTTTTGCAAAGGCGCATTAATCGTATAAATTTATAATCGTTTTGTACTGATGTTTAACAGTTGTGGTACTAGAAAGAAAACAGTAAGCTTTGATCGTGTCACAGCTTCGAGAAAAAATGCTGTTTCATACGGTTAAGCATAATTTTTAAGAAGTCATCTAAATGTTAAGCGATTTTTTAATTGATACAATATTTCGTGTGGACACACTTGAATAATTTGTGCGGAGAAAAAAGGTATCTATGATTTTTTTTCTCTCGTTTTCTCTCGTTTCTCTCTTTATGATAAAGTATATAAAATGTACGTGTATCACTGATAAAACATACACAGAAATTTTTATTTCACGGTCTTAACCCTTTTTTGTTTGGAATACAAGTTTGAGCGAGAATGGCTTACTCAAACAATATTATGGCTATTATTATCATGGCCACAAGAGGGATTGCAATTGCAGGCCCTCCAACTGGTATGTCTTATCCAGTAGCATCGAAGCTTTATGTGTCATTAATAAACTAATCCATTTCATAGTGCTCACACAGTTGTAGAACAACTCATTTGTCATGCTGGTTCATTTACTACGTCGTGCGTATTCATCTTTCAAAAAGGGTAAGTATTGATGGGCAATAAAATAGTGTAACGAAACTTTGTTTATCATGATTCATTTCCTACGCACTCTGTACTCATTCATGAGAAAACTCGATCGTTCTCTAAAGTTCACGAAACAAATAAATGGCGCCGTTGTTGAAGTAGTTCAAAACTTATGTACACGAAGGTCATCTTACTGACTTCAAACTATCATTTAAAAAAAAGCAAATAATTTAATGAAGAGGTTACAAGTGTTCGATTTTACGCAGTTATAAAATACCGAGAAAACAACCGTTCCGTTGATTTAGAAGTGACCAACATACCTGAATAGATTCTTGGTAGAAATTATTCATTCCTGCTGTGATGTTCAACATTAGCACGAACTGAATACATCCATTGGGAAATAAGCTACATATCTGAATAGATTTTTGGTAGAAATTATTCATTCCTGCTGTGATGTTCAACATTAGCACGAACTGAACACATCCATTGGGAAATAAGCTACATATCTGAATAGATTTTTGGTAGAAATTATTCATTTTTGTTGTCATCTTGAATCATACATTAAAAGTTTAACAACTGCCTGGAAAATACGACTATTTATGGCGTACAATTTTGTCAAACTTATGTATTTTTGGTGTTGACAGTTGGTGTTTAGTGGCGCATAGTGCCTCTCCGCCAGTGGCATATAAATCGTGAACATGGAATTACTGATATATGCTCATTAATAACGAAAACGGCGATCATTTGAGTCATGATGAATCTTTCACTCACATTTGTGAAATTGATGAACATTACAATACTAGTATTCGTTGATTTTCTATGTTACTATAACCTATGACTCAATCAGAAGACCTTCGTATTCGGAGCTATAAGAAATTCAAACATCACACTGGTAAGAACTATTCATATAACTAGCAAGCATTCTAGGATGGTATTAGAAGTACACACATAGTTTCCAAGGTCAAAATATTGCAACAACAACCTGCTCTGAAAAATGGGCTTATCATATTATTATCGTCAGTGTCGGCAATGATTTGATTATTTTTGGCGATGACGAAAGTATTTGAATGCAATTTTTGTATCTCAATCCCACTTACACAAAGATTTTTTTTCCTTCGAACGATTGATTCTTCTTAAAAAGGTGTTCACAATATAGGAAATGAACTATGCTAAAGCACATTCAGCTTAAACGCCACCCTTGATTCTAGGCCTAACAACCTAATTACTTGTTGAGCTACATCGAATTATTCAACAGATCTCTACTGCAACTTATTCATTTGTAATTCGATCTCAACCAATGCGATGTGCTACTCAGGGCAATACGATACAGGGAAGATAGTTGAAAAGGGTTCTGGTTGGAAGTATTCAGCAAAGAGATAGTTTTCTATAAGATCGTTAGATTCAAGGCGATAAAAAACAGTAAACCGCGTAAATGAATATAGTTTTGATCAAAATTAATCCCACACCTTGTAATCATCCAATGTATTCAAAATCAGACGAGTTGCTCTTCTACGCTAGCCAAATATAAGAAAGAGATGCTGATAACAGTAGTTCCCCTAATACATGACTTTTTATACTCGACAAACTACACACTAAGACTTAGACCTAAGTCATATAACTGAAAAAACCATTACTTGAACTCATTTGTTTCACACGCAGTTTTTCATCATACTCAAGTGCATATCGCTAGTCAAAGATTCCACTGATTATTAGGACTTCAATTTGATACATATCATTCATTTCTAACCCAATGTCCTCAAGTAGGTGTCATTTACTCATATTTACTGCACACAAAACGAAATACTTGCTGAGAAGCTTTGCGACACCAAGTCATTTTTCACACCAATGGCCTTATTCACCTTAAAACTGCATATGCCTTTAGAATCGCTTGAATAGTGGAACGGAACCAACGAACACTATTCATCACTCGTGTCGTAATCCTTAATGATCCTAGTTCACTAAGTTCAACAGTTAATGGAATCAGCAATCGAATAGAATCTGCATTGGTATCTTCACCTTTCCATGTAATCAAACTTATACGTCTCAAAACAACAAAACTAATTTCCTGGAACATACCAAATTTGAACTGACTTTTGGTTAGAATTATTCATTTTCCCAGCAGGTGCTGAAATTAGATCCAAATTCTACGCCTTGAATTTACCGCACACCATATCTGCCATCCAACTTTACAACATTATATTTATATCAAGTGATTCTCACTATGTACGCGCACCTGGCACATCCACTTCGACGTGAAGTACATACCTGAATAGATTCTTTATAGAATACATTCATTTCTGCTGTGATGTTCAACATTAACACGAGCTGAACGCGTCCACTTCGATCTGAACTACATTGCGGAATAGATTTTTACTGGAAATTATTCATTTCTACCGTGATGTTCAACACTAGCATGAATTGAACACATCCACTTCGACGAGAACTACATACCTGAATAGAGTTTTTATAGAAATTATTCATTTCTGCTGCCATATGAGACATTACTACGCACTGAACCAACTTATCTCGAAGTGAACTACAATCTATAATGTACCTTTGATCGAAATTATTCATGTCTGCTGTGATATGCAGCATTAGTACGCACTGAAATAGCCCATTTCGAAGTGAACTGCATAGTGTAATAGATCTTTCCTAGAAATTATCCATTTCTGCTGTGATGTTCAACATTAACACGAATTGAACACATCCACTTCGATGTGAACTACATACCTGAATAGATTTTTGGTGGAAATTATTCATTTCTCCGGTGATGATCAATATTGACACGAACTGAACACATCCATGTAGAGGTGACGTACATAACTAAATAGATTTTTGGTAGGAATTATGCATTGATGCTCTGATGCTGTACAATAACACTAACTGAACACATGTATGTCGAAGTTTGAAATAAATCTGAATGAGTTTTTAGTAGCAACTATTCATTTTTGCTGTGATATTTAAAATTGGCATAAACTGGACAACTCCATTTCAGAGTGAGTATTATTGCTGAGTAAAGTGTTACTTGAAGTTGTTCAAATAATTTCTATCCATCATATGTAGACAATGTGACATTACGGTTCGGTTGCGAATATGGTTATTGAATTGTTTTTTCCTGCGCATCAGTCAGTTTTGAGGTGATAGCCAAATCTAGGTTTCTAGTGAAATTTCGAACTTGGAAGTGAAGCGCATAGAAGAAATCGGGTGTTTTAAGAATTATTGATGGTGGACATGATCGACTCGACTGGTAATATGAACATATATGTAGCGCGAGCGAAGGCATATATTTGGACTTACTACTGCTGAATGCGTTCTTTTCTGATGTAGACCAATGTAAATGGGGGTGGATCCTTTTGATGTAGTTCTGTATGCAGTTGATAGTAGGACAAAATGTTGATAGAGAGTATTTGGTTTCTATGCAATGCTATGAAAACGTATGAACTGCGTGTCTTACTTATGGAAGAGCAGAATTCTTGGATAGCACATTTGTTTGAACTATGCTTTTTCTCTATGGATTTTCATCATTTACTGCCTGAAGGGTTTGCGTGTGTCTGTTCGTATCGATATTGAACACTCAGTTGCTGGCGGCTATTTAGTTTCTAGGTTGTCGAGTATCATTGCAGAAACACGGGTTTTTATTCTGTAGTGAGATAGTCCATTGAACAAAAATTTGCTTAGATTGAATCTTTTTCGACAAGAACTCATGTGATTTTGTAATCATGCATTAGTAGTGGGACGATAGAATTGAATTTGAATAAAACATTTTTGGAGTGTGTTCATTCATGATATCGTGTTTCAACATGCTTTTAGTTGCGGTTATACACTCGACAACAACAGAAATAGGTAAACATGATCTTGGTAAGGAATGTACATTTGTGATGATG
>CAJNYU010000676.1:0-25203 GCA_905331475.1 Rotaria socialis | reverse complement strand
TCCCATTATATATATTCGAAATGTTCGAAGTCATAGACATAGACTAAGCTAATTCACTTTCTTTCTTTCCTGTCTATTATATATATATCTGAAATGTTCGAAGTCATAGACATAGACTAAGCTATTTCGTTCTCTTTCCCATTATATATATTCGAAATGTTCGAAGTCATAGACATAGACTAAGCCATTTCGTTCTCTTTCCCATTATATATAGATGAAATGTTCGAAGTCAGCAACATCGACTAAGCTAAATCGTTCTCTTTTCTTCATTTTCATATTATATATGAAGTCGAGTCAATCTATTTGCTGACTCGATTTATTTTAGTCAGCTATTTCTTTTTCATTCGCATATCTTCATATTATATATGATTTTATGTCAGTGGATAAACTGATTTGTTTGTTCATAGTGAATGAATCATATTGTATTGAATAGTACTAGTACAGTATCCAACATGTAAACAATGAAAACTAACAGATTGATGTACAAAAATCTAATATTTTCTCATTAGAATAGATTGCTTGTAATTTAAATCCAATTATAATCAAAATGGTTCATTATTTATTCTAATCATAGCAACATTTTTATTCATTACTCAATAATCTTATAGTATTGATTCAATATCAATAAAAACACGGATGAAAGCAATATTTTATTTAATTAGAATAAAAAAAACATGAGTGAGTTTCCGAAATTTTATTCGAATCTGACAGAAGAATCAAGAAAACACGTCATAATAACTATCTCCATTCTTAATATGTGTTATTCACTATACGTTTAATCGTACAATCCAACAAAATATTTTTCCGAATGAATATTTGTTTGTAATGTTTCAATCGTTTGATCTTCTGCAGTTGATGTAGAAAAACACAATAATCGTAGTTGGTGGTTACATATGATGTTAATTGTCATCAGAATATGTTCTACAAATAATTCAATATAAATTTTATTTATGAAATCTATTTTGAGATATATTATGTTAGGACAAAGTTCAAGAATAACATGAACTATAGTTTCCAAATTGACTTTTGTATGTTGATTTTTATTAGATATAAAACTAAGTAGCACACTAGAAAAAAAAAGTTTCACATAGGGCCTAAGGTGACACACAAGATTTCGTGTTAATACCGTATTTTATGTTTTACGGTTGTATACGTGCCATTTTCTTCTCCCTGGATAGACAAGTATTTTGATGGTTTTAATGATAAAGAGAACATTTTTAATGAATGAAGTTTTGGTAATGAGTTTATAATTTGTGTAAATCTCTTGATAGGAACTTCTTTTTAATTTCCAAATGATAGAATCTGTCCAACAGCTAAAATATCATCCATATGTTATTTTAATAAAGTAAAATACTCCTCAAAATAAACATTTACACGAATAAGTTGCACAGAAGAATTGACCATGTTTTTTTTGTATATATGCATACCATGGTTTTCTAGACAGACAAATGTATCTATTTTATAACAAAGAAGTTAACTGATGTATCTATACGAACGTATTGTTTATTTTAATAGATCTATCATGAATTTCAATTTCTATGATCGTTTGTCGTTCAATGCCAAAAAGAGAAAAAGAATCGATTACATTAACCAGAATTTTTCAGCATTTTATGTTCATAGTATATCAGAAAAATTTTTCAATTCATATGAATGATGTCGAATTATTCGTTCCCATTGATTAACATGAAAATATGTTTTCTTTTTAAATAGACCATTGAAATCCATTAAATCTAATATCATATATCAATCTATCGAAAAAACTATTAACTTGAATAATGAAATTGGTAATAAACTGTCAATGTTTTGATCCATCATAATCGCATACGTATAATAGTTTCAAACGACAAAGTTGAGGCATATAAGATATAATTGATATCTTATTTGAATAAAAGCTTTTCAAAATGTCTAGAATTCATATTACTTAAATAAACGAACGGTATTAAAATAACTGATAATTTAACAATAAAAGAACTTAATAATATTAAAAAGAAACGTTAAAAGATAAATTTTATATTTAATAATTGTAAAATTGCAATTGTTAAATAAGATGTCCATGAAATTAGATAAACGTAAACAAGATATATATATATAATAACTTTCAAAAAATGATAATCCTTTCGAAAGCGTTTCCGATCAGTAGCTTTACGTACGCAATATCTACTAATACATAATTGTTCCAAACTGTTTCTAAAGAAAGCTTTGAGAATGATGGATTTAAAAAATGTTTATAATAAAAATGTCGAATAATGAAATGTACTCGAATATTGACATAAAATAGAATTGAGGATGAAAGAAAATATATGAGAATAAAAGATAAAAGAATATATAAATGACTTCAATTTGTTTGATCTTACCAATTAATACTAGAATGAAAATCAAGTCATTGAGGTACACAAGAATTTAAATAATCAAAAAGATGAACTTGGATAGTATAATAAACGATCATATGCACATAAAGATAAATATCGATGTAATGATAACATCATATATAGTAACATACATAAACAATCAGATAAGTAGCAAATAAAGCCTTCAATACGACAATAAATGCTTGAACAATAACGATGACATGTAAATAATTGTACAAGAATACCTGGTACACCTATAATTAGAACCATGAATGATGATAAGACCAATGAAATGACAAGACTATTTGGACACCGATGAGAAAATTAAAAGACCTATATTGAATGTAAAGCAAGCGATTGATATAAATAAAATAATGATACTAGCTAAACGACATAAGATACAGGATAGATTCCATGAAATATTATGTATTGAATGAAGTCGTGACCATAATGGTAAATTTGTTTCACTCGATATCATTATTATAAAATAATCTTATAGGAAAAGTAAAAACTATTTCGACATTTATACTATGATGAAATATACATCTCAAGAATTTATATATATATATATATACGTCTTTGAGTAAACGAAAATCCCAACAAAATTAATATTATACGATGCTATTACTTTTCAGATTGCTAGTCATTTGAACACATCCTGTAAAATAGGATTATTTTGCATGCCAAAAAATGAATCTATTCAAATGTCTCTTAATGAACTGTAAAACATGCAATGTCTTCATTTCATACGAGTAGTCTCATGATATTTTCACATCATATAATGGTAAATTTTGAAGAGAACATTATTTACTTCATATTATGGAAGAAAGAAAAACAAAAACTGATGATTTAAATTAAATGCCAGTAAAACATATATTCACAATATCTTCTACGTTCAAGAATATGTGAAATATAAATATGATGCGTTTCGACTTTTCTCAAGAATCTTATTAGACAGCTTTATCTTTGACCATATTCAAAACAGAAAAATTCACATATCATAAATAAGTTACATAGTCTACAATTAGAATGATAATTTTGAGATAGATTAACCTGAAACCTATCAGTTCTACTCTTATAATCCGTTAGCTGACAATAAAGATGCTACATCTAAAGATACGATGATTCATATGGATTTCCTAAGTTTCGAGAGCGAAACTTCAAAATTGGTTCACATTATTTCTATAAGATAAACAAAATATTCAATCACATCACATATTACAGCGGGTGTTACCAATGATAGAACAGCAAAGATTAAATAGATAACAAAGCATTAATTTATAAACTACTAATTGAGACCATAAACATCATTCATTTTCCAAAGTTCACACAATAACAAATGATGATAAGTCAAACATCTAAAAATTTCTAAGGGCTCAATTGACAACAACAAGCCAACCACCACCCCAAGCGAACTAGCTGTCAAACAATATAAATACACAAAAGACCATGAAAAACTAACTGTGACATCTCTAAACGTGAGTGAATTGTTATTAAACATCGATGTATTTACATCATATGTATTCATAACACTTTTTTGTCTTCAAAATGTACATATCACAAAGTGTGGGTGCCCACGGAAGGGAGTTAAATTTTGAAAAATCTCGATCAAATAACTGAACGTTCACATAAAATGTTCTGTTCGTTCTTCGGTATTTTTCTGGAAGAAAACCAATATAGGATCAACTTTTTGTCATATCTATCTCATTCATACATTCATAAACATTCTATCTCACAAGCAGCATATCACATAGTGTGGGTGCCCACGAAAGGGAGTTCAACTAAGAATAAAAGTATGATACGATGTCTTTACAATAGATAATGAGTTCATCATCTTTAATGTATGATCATTATTTCTTTATGAAAAGCTAGTATATCAGATAGAATATAAAAGATTATTATATTAAGAATGTTCTTCTTTATTTATCAAAAAGAAAATGTTGACAATTTACAAACGAAATGAAATGAAAATTACAAACAAAGGCTACAAGTTTCACGACGAATCAGCGATTGTGTGCATCATCTTCCATCCGTGTTAATATTTCTTTTGGAGGCTTCTTATGAATGAGGTAAGATTCGACGGTTTCGTTCGTATTGGCAACTAGTCGAATTTTCACCGTTCGTAATGAGGCTTTCTCGTTTTTATAATAATTTTTCCACCATTTGTAAAATTGTACTGATAATGTTTTGGAATTTGATGCATCGAATTGATAACGTGGATACATAATACTTTTATCCCATACCTTTGTTTTCAATACGGCTGGTGATAGAACAGCATCTTTCAGTACGACAGTCAATTGTTTTTCTCGTCGTGTCGGTTGATATAATGATTTTTGATGTAAATAGCGATAACTGTTCGCATTTAATTCTGTTAATACGTTCATCGCATTATTACAATGAAAGAAATGATAAAATTGTTTCCGAATGAAACTTGGTGGATATTCATTCAATAATAGAGACATATCAATACGAATACATTCTGCATGAAAGTCATTGACATCGGAACATATTCTTGCGGCTCTTAATAATGCAGCATAAGGTATATTACGAGAGATATGACGAGGATGATCTGATGAATATGGTAAAATGTAGGGCTCAGCAGATGGTTTATGATAGAGACATGTTCTTAATCGACCATCTTCATTGTGAATGGTAATATCCAAGAAGTCAACAGATTTACCAATTTGATAGTTAATTTTGATGTTTACATCTTTATCATTGGCACGATCCAGTATATTCTTCATTTCATCAATGCTTTGATTTGTTGTCATGAATATATCATCGATGTATCTACAAGAAAGAGAAAGATGAAAATAGTATTTATTTATGAAATTAAGAAAAAAACAAACCTTCCATAGATTTCATTCTTTGATGCTTGATAGGCAATCAAATCTTGTTCCCATTCCAGCATATATATATTTGCTAATACTTGTGTAAATGCTGAACCCATAGCTCCACCACGAATTTGTTTATAATATCGATTGTTGTAGGCAAATGAGTTGGTATCCAATATTAGACGTGCCATTTTCATGATATGATCGACAGTAAATGTACCGATTCGTTTGTTTATTGAATGTTTAAGACAAAATCGACTTAATGCAGCTAGTGCACCTTCTCGTGTGATCATTGTATAAAGATTTTCAACATCGCTAATAATAAAGTTAGTTGTTGATGTAATATGTCCATCGGCAGCATGCTTTTCTAATTTTCGAGTGACATCGATACTATTAGTAAATGTTGTCGCACGTGCAACACTCAAGTATATCGGTGCAAGTAGATCATTCAGACATTGTGATATCAATGTAGTTGGTGCATTTATACATGCTATGATTGGTCTTATTGGTGTTCCAAGCTATAACGAGAAGAAGAAGAAGAAGAAGAAAATAATAAATCATAGAAAATACATTGAAAAAACTAGATAGTTACTTTATGTGGTTTAGGTAGAGCATGAAAGTGACCTAATTCTAGCTTGTTTAATTTTGGAGAAAGTTTACTACGTTGTTGACTAGTAAGAGCTTTTGTAGTAACGAAATAATTCAATAGATTTCGTACGGCACGTAAATTATCTCCCAGAGGACAACGACCATCGATGATTTCTTCATAAGCTTTTGTTTTTAGCATATATTCTTCTGTTTTCTGTTCAAAATCACTTGCTTTACCAATATAAAATACTTTACTTTTATCAGTACGACGTATGACAATATCAGGTCGTTGACATAGAAGTTGTTGAATACTTTGTATTGTTTTATATTCACGTTTTGCACGTAATGCCAGTGATCTTGGTAGTCGTTTTGAATATAAGTTGTGTAATAGTGTTTTCAATTCTTGAAAGGCTTGCTTAGCTGGTTGATCAAAAGTTGACAAACTATGATCTTCCAGGCACTTTTTTACCGTCGTTGATATATTTTTATATTGTTTTTCGGCTATTTCTTCAGCTGATTGACGAGAAAATCGATGTTGACATGGTATAATATATTTGAGACCTTTAATTAACATAGACATTTGTTGCGGTGTTAAATTTAAATCGACTTCGATAAAAGGTAATGAAGCAGTAATTGTTGTATAAATAATACATGGGTTGCTCCGACGACGACGACGACGACAAAATTGCTTCTTTATTCGTTTGATGTCGTCGGAGCTTCGTCGAAAAAAGTATCCAATTGATGTTTTAAATGGAATTCATGTTGTTGTTTTATTGCTTCTGCACGATCTTGTATTGTTTGAATTAATGAACTATTACAAGTTGTGAATAGTTGACTTTGTAAATCATCAAGTAATTGTTGATGACCACGAATAACAGCCTGTATTGTATCAAGATTTAAAGTCATTAACTCAAATTTATATTGTGTAATTGTTTTTGAATATCGTGATGATAAACTAGCACGTCGATCTTTATCAAGAACATCATTCATAAGCATTGGTTCAATATAATCCAAGGATTGATCGATTAATCTATCAAATTTGTTTGGTAATCGTCGTAGATAGATTCGTTTACGAAGAATTTCTTCTTGTCCTTTGGTTTTCAATAGGTCAGCTATTGTTTGCCAAATCTTTTTTGTAATATAAATCTAAAACAAAACAAAAAAGAAAGGATAATCAAAGATAACAAATTCGCCTTTGTGTTAAGCATACCTGTTCTTCATCGGGTCGTAAATTATAGAATTTAGTAATTAAATGATGATCATTTGAATTGAATACAAGCATCCTTGTTTTATAATCAAATTCTTGTCTCAATCTTCGTTGAGCACTCATTACTAATTTATTAATTGCAGTTGATAAAATATTTAGATCCACCGATGGTTGCCACTGTTGTAGATCATTTTGTAATTGTATGGCATATTTCTGTAGTTCATTAATTCCATGTTGAATTTGCCGTGTAATTGCCTTTTGACGTTCTTCGACGATATGTTTAGGTAGACCATAGCTTCGACATGTACGATGTTGTTTAGCAGCAGACTTGGTTATTTTTCGTCTCCATACATCTTCTTTCGTACCAATATTATAATATTCTTGCCATAATTGACGTTGTAAATCATAATAATATAGATTATTCGTTGCTTCGATGACTTGACGAACTAACTGAACTTTTTCAGTTGTATCTAAACATTTTCGAATGTCCAGATTATCTTCAGTTGTATTCGATAACATTTGTTTTAATATTTTATCAGACACTCTTAGATAACGTGGCTTAAATCGTTGTTGTAGATCATTTTGTTCTGATAGATTATTTTGTGATGTTGATTTTGTCTTTTTTGGATTTCGTTGTGAAATAGACAATTGACTGAGTGATTGACTAATATTGATCTCATCTGTATTTACTTGACGTTTACGTTTATTTTCAGTCGTTGTTCGATGTTCACTATTCAATTGATCATCCTAAAGCGAATTCAAGAATAAAAATAAATAAAAAATGCATTATTATTCGAAAACTAGGAGTTACCTCAATGATCGTTTGATCTATAGGTTCTTGACGTTGACGTTGACGTCTTCGAGTCTTATGTTGCGCTTTCCGATTGCCATGTGATGTTCTCTTCTTATGTTCTTTTCTGGTTGTCTGTACGTTGTTTGGTACTGGTCCAGTCAATACTTGTGTTGGCGAAAGAAGTTCATACCAACGACCTTGAGCATCACGGTTTTCATTGTTATACTGATTAGATTCACTCATTCTCGTAGAATATATATTTAAATCTGAAATGAATAAATATCTAGAAAGCAAGAAACAAAACTAATATAGAAAAATAAACAACAAAATGAAAAAAGAAAAACAAAGTTCAAAATAGGATTATTTTTGATGAAATTGTACGCCAACATCTTCTTGATTAACCTGAAATGAAATAATCATAAAGAGAAATCAATAGCTAAGAATATTATAGAAGGATTTTACTTGACATCGTGTAATTGGAACATAACAATGTAGAAAATCAGCAAGAGATGGTAGTGGTACACTGGTCTTTATTGAAGTTTCCTTCGATGATTGAGATTCATGATTAGATTGTTGTTGTTGTTGTTGTTGTTGTTGTTCAGTTGACATGGTAGTATTCTACGAAAATAAATGATATCTACAATGATAGAAAGCATAAAAATCTAGAAAGTTTCCAAAGTTTAATGTTTTATTTTTAACCAAAAAACAAATAAAGTTCTATTGAATTAAATTAGTTGGCTTTTCTTCAGCTAAAAGAGTATTTAATGAGTGTTGTTGTTTGGTGGTCAATAGTACTTTTGTTTTTTCTTTTGATAGAGTTGGATGTTGATGAAAATAATGTGACCATAGGCGATGGAATTGTTCATTAAATTCACAACGTGGACCGTGTTCATAACGATAATTGAGTTGAATCAACTGACCTTTATCATTGAATTGATGAAGTTTATCCGTCAGTTCATATTGCATTGTCATATAACTGAACCAATTCTTTCGAAATGTATCATACATTGTTGGATCTTTTGAATATCGCATTTCGTGTGCATGAAAATAACCGAAGAAATGTTCTACTTGTGTTTCAACAAATTGCAATGAATAACCATTGGTAAGACATGTTAATTCGAGAGTCACTCGTTCAAGATGAAAATTATCGACCGAAGAAGAACAACAAACAGCACGAATTAAAGCTGATCGAAACCAATCACTATGAGCTTGTTTTGAATGACCCACTACATAGGGTAATGAATACTTTTGCATCATTGCCTGATGATAAATTCGAGTCGATAATTCACCTTTCAAATTATCGATATGAACATTGAGAAATCGGACAGTTGATGCGATGCGTTGTTGAAATTGAATAGGCGAATCTTTATCTTGTAGTGTTTGTAAAAATCGACAAAGTTCTTTTTCATTTGAATTATTCCATGTGAAAAAGATCTGATCTTTATATCTAGAAATACAAGAGAGAGAGAGAGAGAGAGAGAGAGGAATGTTAAAAGATATGACAATGATGAATAGATCTTATACCTTCCAAATAGTTCATTTTTTGAACGAAGTTCTTTTGTGATTCGACTTTCCCATACAAACAAATAAATAGTTGATAATGTTTCTGATAATGCCATTGTCGTTGGACTTCCTTTGGCCATTTTATAAATTTGATTTTTATAATAGAATATATTATAATAGAGATAAATATGTAGAAGATTTTTAATTGTTTGAATCGTTAATTGTTCAAGTTTATTTGATAATAGATTATCCTGTAAGAAACAGCCCACTGTATCAATCATACGCTGATGTAGATCTAATGCATAGTAATTTGAAATTTGAAGCGTACAAAATAATGTTGTTGCTCGAAGACGTTTATCGATATGAACATATTGATGTAATTTTTGTATGAAATCAGGTTCATCACGAAAGGTTGTTGGTTGTAGAATTTTGTTGACAAACGGTCGTAATAAATCATTTAAATATTTACCGATTTTCCATGTTGCACTAGATTCTGATGTTATAATAGGCATCATTGAAATTTCATTATCCTATAGTAAAAAGAAGAAGAAGAAGAAAAAACAAGTATTACCCATATGTAATCTATGAAGACTTACTTTGGAAACATCTGGTAAGAAGTATAGATAAGGTAATTTAACTTTACTTGCATCAATCAATAAACGATGATAGACATTATCAGTGATTGATTTATTAGTTTTCAATCGCATCAATAATTCATTCATGGACTCGATCATTTCTTTTAATTCACTGCATTTATATTTAGTTAAAAACACAGTATAATCATGTGATCTCATTAAATAATCTTTTGCTTTTGCTTCGAATTCTTTTCGATTGCCCAAATAGAATGTATTCTTGTTGTCAGCCGTTCGACGTAAGATCAGATTTTGTTTATTGAATGCAAATCGAATGGATTGAACGAGATGTTTTTCATGAAGACCACGCTGTTGAATATTCGAAGGTATGGGTATAGAAAATAGATTTGTAAATGTATCATTGATTTTCTGTTGAATTTCCATAGATAATGCTATGTTAACATGATATTTTGAAAATACATTATTTAATTGATGTTTCAATGATGCATATTGTTTTTTGATAATATCATCGGTGGATTGATTTAATGATGATATCGATAGTTGACAGGGTGGCACATATGTAGGCCCTCGACTTAATAATTTTAATTGTTCTGGAATAAGTTGATGTGAAGTATCAATGATGAGTGATGATGAAAATCCAATACGCTCTAACATTGGATCGATATCATTGTAATAAGAAGTAAGAGAAAAACATTGAATTCGATAAATATAGATATCTCGCCATCGATCCGACATTATCTTCAAACGTTGATCAACGATATCAGTCAATTTTGTAGGCATACCTTTATTTTTAACAAGTTCACGATGATTTCTCCACATGGTCGACAATTCATTGTCGAATATTGTGGAACATTGATAAAATTTGGTTTCAGCTTCTAAGATTTTAGTAGCCATCACGTCAAGTTTATTTCGATGAATTATTTTTTTATATTTATCAATGGATCGTTGATCATTGTTATTGTCGACTTTAGGAATAGATACTTGAATAGAATCCAATGAAGGCGATGGTTTATTATAGAAGACACGATATTTTAATTCCAATAATTCTCGTCTTGCTTTTTCTAGTTCACGTTTCGTATCTGAAATGGTTTTTGCAATTTCAATCTAAAAGATATATCAAAGACAATTATATATATATATATATCGATAGAGAATAACTTACTTGATATTGATTGGGTTGTTCATGTAGATATTGACGTTTTAATAGTTCTGAATCATAGTGATAGTTGATCAAGGCAACTTTTAAATCACGTTTCCTTTTCAATTGTTTGATGCCATACATTTGTACATAACTTTGAATCATTTCTTCTGCATTGGATGTGAAATCATTTAACGTTTGTTTCTTTACATTTAATTGTTGTTCATAATCTTGAATTTTTTCTTTCATATCTTGTAAATGTTGATGTAGAAGTTGTTCACACATAGTTTGCTCTTCTTCTGTATGAATTTCCATAGATGTTGTTGACTTGTGATGTGTTAACATTAATGATTGAACTTGTATAGGCCATACACTTCGATTAATTTCAATGGGAGTATAGTTTGGTTCTTTTAATGTTCCTTGTACTGAATGTAAATAGACTTTCATCATATATCTGTCTATTTGAACCGTCGCTATTTGATGCATTAATATAGCTAATTGTTGTATATCATTGATATGAATAGAACTAATTGCTTTTGTTATTGTTTGAGCCATATGAAGAAACTCTCGATTTGTCATTAATAAATACGTTGGTATTTGATTTGGTTCAACCGTACTGTCATCACCCAATTCATCATCGTCATCGATAATCGTTTTTGTTTTCTTTATATGAACATCTGGACTCGATGATGCAACACTAGATCGTCGACGTTTAAGAGTAGCATCCGATTTTTGTTCATCTTCTGTATGGGTTGATAATTGACTGAATTTTTGTGATAGAACTACATCTTGTTCTTCTTCTTCTTCTTCTTCTTCTTTCTTTTCTTGTTGCATTGTCTAAATGAGAATAAAAAAAAACATAAATATTATTTTCGTTAAATTCTCTATACGAAAAATATTTTACTTCAACAATAACAACATCATCGTCCGTTATTTCTTCTTCTTCTTCTTCTTCTTCTTCTGATACGATCGAAGGTAAATGACCAGATAGGAAATACCGATTTAATTCTTCATCTGTATATTCCAATGTATCCAAAGCATCATCGACAATATCAAAAATATCATCGAATTCTTCGTCTTTATTATTTTTATTTGAATTCATATCTAAAATAACGAAAGACAAATGACAAAAAGCAAAAACATACAGAAAACAACAAAACAAAATAGTTTCTTTTATTTAGCTTTTTTTCTGATCTAAAAACAAGAACAAATCATTTTGGATTCGTTAAATCGAGATAATATCTTCCCATTGGGATGATTCGTTGATGATTCATGAATTTATTCACTAATTTTTCTAATTTACGACTTATTCGAAGATTTAAAGCTAGCACTTCTTCGTCGTCCTCCTCTTCCTCCTCCTCCTCCTCCTCATCATCATCATCGTCGTCGTCTTCATCTTGTTGTACTGGTATTGTTGATGACGTTGTTGCTGATGATGTTGTTGTTGCTACAGTTCGAGTTGTTACTTGTGAGGGTCGTTGTTGTCGATTAGCCTAAAAATTACATGAATCTATGCTTGTTCATTAAATAGAAGAAAAAAAATCACTTACTGTTTCTTGCTGCCGTTTAGTTTTGTTTTTCAAATCTCGAGATAATTTTGGATCGTTGAATATCATCAAACAATATCGTTTTCTATTTGGATCAGTCGCATTCGCACTACTATTATTATCATCATCGGTTACTTCGACATCACTTTCTTGAGCATCCGTTGTTTGTTGAACAACTAAACGATGAATAAATTGACCTAATCCTTCTGGATTGAATTCCATATCTGAATAATAGTTATCTAGAAACATAGAAAATATTTTTAATCTATTTTTTTTTCTGACACATAATTATATGAATACAAAACAAAAAGCGAAGAAAAAAGGAGAGAGTCCACGATCATCGATTTATCGTCGTTGATGAATATTTGTTAGATCAAGAACCATATTAATTGGATAGGATCGTCGAGTGCGTTGAAGATAAACTCGAATAGATTGTTCTAAATCGTATGTCAATTCATTATATAAGAACCGTTCGTGTTGTTCACAATCATCGACTCGTCTATGAACCGATTCGTTCGATAGAAAGAAAGCATCATCACGTTCGTTTACAGGTTGCTATAATGAAATGAATAACGAAAAAATACAAAAAGAAACAAAACATTATTTTTAAATTACATGATCTGTTGGTAGTTGATATTGAGGTGTACGTCGTAAAAAATCAGGAAAATTTGTTAATGTAATCACAAAATATTGATTACCTACGTTTGTCGATAATTCACGATGCATATAGGGTCTACTATTGAATGAAGCCATTACAGAGTATCTAGAATAGAAAATTCACAATAGATAATAAATCAATGAGAGTCACAACAACAAGAAGAAGAAGAAGCAAAAAACAAACAAACACAAAAGAGATATTATGGCTGTCGGGGTTCAATATCAGTCATATCAAATACATAATGAAGTGGATAGGATCGACGTGTTCGAGAAAGATAATCACGTGTTACTTCACGCAATTCAACACGTAGAAGATCATTGAGTACTGCTTCACGAGCATCATTTATATTCTGAGGTGGAGCTGTTGTTGTTGTTAGTGTTGTTATTTGCCTATGTGGTGTAGGCTAGAATGAACAATAGATAATAGTGTTAAGAGATAACTTTTTTTCACTTGTACTTGTAAATCTTGTGTATGACGTAATAGCTCAGGATTATTCGTAAGAATAAATATAAATTGTCGTTGTGGCACACTGGTTGATCGAACAACATTTACTTGCAGACGATTAGATGTAGTTCGTGATGGACGTGTACTCGATGATCGATGATTTGTGGAAGACATGACTCAGTAGTAGTAGTTGTTGTTGTTGTGTGATGATCTAGAATATTTATTCAAGAATGTTATTACAAGTTAAATATATTCTTCTTCTTCTTTATTAATGGAAAAATCTCAAGGTTTCTTTATTGAAACAATAACACTAAATCTTATCTGTTCACAATGATCAATACTCCAGCGCATATTTGTATCATAGGAATATTGACGATAAGGACGACTAACAAATTCGTTCATCACATCTTTGAATCGTTCAATCAATCTATCTTCAGATGAGATTTCATGTTGTAACGATACTGTATTCGATGAACTAATGTTTGGTAGACGTGGTCTTGTACACGCATTAGGATCAGGAATAATGTGCATGTGTTGCATTCGATTTGCTAAATGAGCAGCTTGTATAGCTGTTCGATATTGTTGAGATTGTACACCATCTAAATTGGTATCAGTCCATATTGATTCAAGATGTCGTAGTTCATTCCAATGACGATGATAACATTTTGGTGTCGATGATGGTGACGAGATGATTTGTTGACCTTTATTCGATGATCCAGATGGTGATGCCGTTGCTGTTGCTGCTGTTTGGGGTGTTGGTGCTGTTTTTGGTCCTGATGGCATATCCATGGTACAAAAATAATCTAGAATATACATATAAAGATAGACGTGTACATGTACTGTACGTAATCAGACGTTTATTTTTATAAAAAGGAAATACAATGAGCATAGATCTAACTATACATATGTGTGTGTGTGTGTTAGTATGATGATGTCTTATTTTGGTTGAGGTCGCCGTTGTAATCCATCACACCATTGAGTACCTCGATCTAACCATGGATTAAATAATGGATGATGATGATTACCAACTGAATTCTCATTCAACATATGACCAATTGTATTGAGTTTCGTGTCAGCATGAGTAATAAATAAGGATTCAATAGTGAATCGAAACATTTCTGAACACGACTCTGGTAAAACAGCTACAATAGTAGCATTATACAAATCAATCGATTGATTTGGTAATATTTTATCTCGTTTCTTATAGAAATAAGATAATTGTAATGCTTGTTGACGATTGGAAAATCTATAATCTGGAGGTGGTTTAGGAACTGATGCAACATATAGTTTACAGTCCTCTCTCGATCGTAAAGTCCAATCGAGTTCTTCCGGTAGACCAAGCCCATGAATAGATCGTTGTTCAAGTGTTTCTGATTCTTCGAATGTCATAGGTATGAAACGCCAATATTGTGGATTTGCATCCAAAAATATTTGCATAGCTACATGACATCGGGCAGAATGTTGATACAATTTCATATGATCTTTAGTTGAAATCCTACCAAAACAATAGAGATAGAGATAGAGATAAAAAATAAAACTAATGAAAGCATATACTCATTTGATTTTCCACGTGTTAAATCACGTACAATATTAGCTTCGCCAAGTAAGAATTCATGTATGATTCGATTGCCATGTTCACGATGTTCTATTGTAAGAAGAAAAATAAATAAATGAGTAAACAAACAAATATCTATACTTATGAGACGATCATGTAAACTTTGTGTTGTTGCACCCACATAATCGAATCTACCACATGGACATGTTAATGCATAGATAACATTTCGTGTGTAACAGAACTAAAAGAACAAAACAAAAAAAGAGACATCGACACTAGTGTCGTCATCGATGAAAAACTACCGCTGAACAATTAAGAATAGCACGATATCCATTGATAAATCGATGTTGATGAGCTTGATTAAAGGCTACAATAGATTTGTTAACACGATAGGTCCTATCGTATTGTGGATAACATAATGCACAATTGCCACATGAAGCAAATTCATAACGAGCTTCGGGTTCTTGTAAACAAAATAGTCCTTCATTCAATGTACGAGGTCGAGCATAATGAAGTGAACATGTTTTCATGTAGAATAGATTGACTAGAAAAAGTATGATATAAAAATGAAAGAAGAAGAAGAAGAAGAAGAAGAAGAAGATAAGACTTACTATCAAATTGTAAAAAGAATTCCAATAGAAGTGGATATTCACTTTCTTCGATTCGTGGAATTTGATCGATTCGAGAATTAAATACTTTTATTTGTTCATACATTAACAATCTCATATAATTATTTAATCGTGTATAATTATAATCCAATATTGATACATCAACTTTCAAACGTTCAAGTAGATCAACAAAGTACATTTGATACTTTTCACGTAGAAATGATGGTATCATAGAATCATAATTAACAAAACGAAATGCTGATGGAAAAGCATTCGATTGTCGATATGCTAACTCTGTCCGAGTCAGCTGATGGGCTATAATTATAGAAAAGAAATAGAAATAAAACTAACAAAAAGATATTATTCTATAATATGTACGTGGTATGTTCGTTAATAATGGTGGACCCTGTTCATGTTGACTATTGATTGGATAACAAGCCAATATAGAATGTTTTTGTTGAAGATCAGAAAATCTTGACGGTGAAAGTGCAATATCTTTAATATCCATATCAGGTGTACACAAGTCAATGACTTGTATCTGTTCGTTGATATCAATGTCCATCGATCCGTGTTCCTAAAGATTGATATAATGTTAGTTTGTTTTTTTTTGTAAAATAAAATGTTAATAGAGAATCCTTACTAAACATAATGTTCTTGGTCGATGAACTAGTGTCTTATCATCGACATCGCTTTCACTATTATCCATAATGAAACTTAGATAAACATAATCTAGAAAACAAGGAAAAGGTTCACATTAGTGATGATAACATTATTTTACTATTTCTCAGAATATTTACGACTAGTTGTTATATCAATGATAATGATAGGAAAAGATACTATGTGAACATCCTTTGATGTTCATACAAAAACACTTAGTGTTATTGTTATAATAACAAAAAACAAAAACAACAATAACTTTCTCATCTCTAGTTCATATATTTATTTTTAAAAACTACTTCATTATATAGACAAAAAAAACACAAAGAAAAGCCCAAAAGAAAAACAAAAACAAAAACAAAAACACAAAAGAAAAACAAAAAGAAAAAGAAAAACACAAAATAAAAAGGAATATTATTTACAATAACGATTAACATTCATAGTCGTACGAGTCGAATGGATCATAATCGAATGGCGAATATGACCGAGTTGAGACTATATCCTTATCATCATCATCATCATCATCATCATTATCATCGCCATCATCGTGTGATGACGAAGATTCAGATCTCTCATTCTCATCCATATCATCACTATCTTTATCATCATCATCATCATCATCATCATCATCATTACTATCAATGATCCGACAATCATTACGTAGTGCTGATGATAAGGATTCAGAATCGCTCATATCAACATCATTCGCATGCGATGATGTTGATGATGCTGGTGACATGACGATAGTGTCATCGTCGTCATCAGAGTCCACATACACTTCCTCCAAGTGTAGATTCCCTGACGTAGGATCATCTTCCTCGTCCAGATCCTTAAGAATGTGGTCTGCATAGGATTTATTTTCACAACCTATGCAGCCACAATCTGTATATCCATCTGGTGGAATAACACCAGGCACTCGAGGCCAAGGAAGAAGGCCAACATCAACCACTCTTCGAGAGAATGGTAAAACATACTATATTAAAAAATAAGGAAACTTTATATTATAAACTCAATGAAGTCTAGTTTTCAATACTTACATAGCCTTCTTCATTCAATTCCAATAGGGCTATCATTTTCCATCGATAGCCATGAATTTTCTATAACAAAGATATAAAAAATAACATAGATAGTCTTCTTTGTTTTTTTTCCGTCTTTCTTTCTACTTACAGGGCTATCTCGTCGGATAGGTCTTAAATCGACAATATCCTTTCGTTCACGAATAACGAAAGGCATACTAAGTTAGAGAGTGCTAGTAGAATATGTTTATCTAAAACATTTTTCAACAAGACATTATACTAGCAACCACAAACTCTATGAACCAATGAACAAAAGGAAAACACACAACAATAACAAAGAAAGAAAAACAAAGAAAAAACATTAAAAATTTAAAAAGGCAAGCCTATTCATTGTCCTTTTTTAAGTGTTTCTTCATAGAGACTATATTGTCTTCGAATCTCGAAGTTTAATCTCTCCTGTGCTGCTCTTATTTTCAATAGCACAGCATCAGCTGCTGGTTCCAGATGAAGACGACCAAAAGAAGGAGGAAAAGGAGGAGGAGGAGGAGGACGAGGACGACGCCGAATACAATTTTTGGATCTTTGAGGATCCAATGTTACTACAATGATACAAAGAACGTGACTTATGATAAATAGATACGATTATATTTACCTATTTTAACACCCGACGTGTCAACTAATCGTGTCTTTACCATAATTAGAATGATAATCTACAATGACAAGAAAGTAACTAAACCAATGTCTTTCATCATAGTTATGAGAGTAGGAAAGGTACCATTGAACAAATCTATGGACCAGTTTCGGTCTTGCTCAAGGACCTCATCAGGTGGCTTTAGACAATATTCACTTACAAAAAAAGAAAATGATATACCAGAGCTACCACGACCGATCTTGTGATCAAAGCAAATGACATTTCAAAATCGATCACCATACAACAACTTTAGGATTCAGTTAGGACAGCCTATCTGAAACCTTTCAGCAAAAAGAAGTGACGTTTCAAAGAAAAACATCGTTGTAATGTATGGTATTATTGCCCCTTGCATTTACACTCTTTCTGTATCCTAGGACGGTTGTCCTCAGACTTCATCATTTACATAGAAAAGATTCCAAATGAATCATGTATGGTCATTGTTGTTCATAGATAGAAAATAATTATTTAGAGTTTTTTTCCTGGTTAATGTATTTCAATGACAAAAGATTCCATAAAAGCAAAAAGTATCTCAGAACAATGTATAGATATTAAGATATGTGTTGCATAAAGCAACTGACTTCTCTCTTTTATTAAGAATCTCTTATCCATCGGACATTAGCACTGAGGTAGTATTTTTATTATCCCTATACTATGAATCATACAATCATATGTTCGAATCTATAGGCCGCATGTTCGAAATGGTTGGAATGGGGACAATGTATCGATAACTATCCGATAGAGGTAGTGAAAGGATGATGATGATGTTGATATCATAACAGTGGTTGTGAATGGTCATTATAATGATTGGCCGTGTGCTGTAGATGTGTGAATCATAAATGTCAGAGTGATATGGACCTGGATGTATTGATGAGCGTAAAATGAAGATGGATAAATGTGAAGGCATTTGACAGGCCAGGTCTTTATTTTTAACATGCGTAAAAAACTGAATTAATATTTATATCTCTTGTGCGTTTTAAACTATATATATATTATTCACTTTATTAATTATTTGTGATATCTTTATGAAATCTCTTCGTGACATCTCTAATTTCCTTCACTTGTACACTAAAGATAATTACCTTCGTGTGTCTTCATTACATCCACACTAGATAGATCCTCTGTATGTGTACCTCGTTACACCCACAGTAGAGAGGTGCTTTGTTTCATTCATGTCGAGTGTGAACAATATAACAGAATAGAAGCACGTTCAAATAATATAAGGATCGAACTTGACATACGATTAGCTTAATGGTTTAACAAAGGACAAATGCTGGTATCTTTCGAGTTCACACGAGATAGTTGATATCGCCATGGCCAGTCTTGTATTATGACCATGATATGAGATATTGTGTACGAATCGAGTGAATATTAGCAACTCAGACAAAATCCCATACACTATGGCTTACCTGTGTTTAAATAAGATGAAAAATACTGAAATAAAACAAAAGGTTTTTTCGCTTTATTTCAATATTTTCCATCTTATTTAAACACACAACAGAAAACTATAATTTATACTTTATCACTATGTACTATCAGCAATGCGCAGCTCATCGTCATCATCGTCACTAATTGTGACGGTTGTATTGCCTTATTCTTCCTCACTATCATCGACCACTATCACCAAATCAACATCACATCAATATTTGCTTGGCATACTGGGAATCTTATAACTTTGGTATTTTATATGGGCACAGGTTTTCTCTCCATGAGCAACTGGATAAAAGTCATTGAAATCTACAACTTTTGCAGCAACCACAATCTTCCATCATGCATTGCTACAATGCTAGGCAAATGCTAATATTTGCTAGAAATACTGGGAATCCCTTTACTTTATTATTTTACATAGGTGAATGATGCTTCCCATTCGAGCAACTGGATATAAGTCATTGAAATCTACAACTTCTGTAGCAATCATAACCATCTAGAAGGTATCACATGAGTGTTACTGAGATGCAAAGTATAACGAGGATCTCCATGGTGCCCCTAGCCCCATCTGACACATCCCAATTCACCATTTGAAAGACACAACGTAGATGTAGCTTGACTATTTATTTCTTATGATCCCAAATTCCGAAGAATACGAGTCGCAATTCCAATTGCTTTCATTTAGGTCTCCGATTTAACGTCAAAGTGCATTTCATAGAATAACCAATGCAATGTGTACATGAACAAACAATAGACAAAACAAAAATCAATCGAACGTGTACGAACAAATCATACTCGTAAAATATATAAAATGTGTACGAACAAAAAATTGACAAACCAAAAATCAATTGAATGTGTACGAACAAATCATATTCGTAATATATATAAAATGTGTATGAACAGAAACTTGTCCTAAATTATATGGAATGTGTACGGTGTGAAAGTAGATCGAATTTTTGAATTCGTATATTGGGATAATTATATCCAAGACAGGTGTTTGTCGGAAGATCTTGATATTGTATATAAGCTTTGTTATATCCAAGAAATGTAATTATTTGTAATAAGATGATGAAATAATATATTGGATACATAATATCTCATGGAAGTATTTGTGAGAAGATCTAAATATTGTAGATTAGGTTTGTAATATCCAAGGAAAGTATTTATTAGAAGATTTTGAAATTGTAAATTGGGATTAAAATATCCAGGGAAGGTATTTGTGAGAAGATCTTTAAATAGGACAAAGTTTGACCAAAGGTAATCGAGGTCGAGGAGTCTGATTCCGAAGTCAGAATTTTGAAATTGTAAATTGGTATTAAAATATCCAGGAAGGTGTTTGTGAGAAGATCTTGAAATACCATAAAGTTTTCCAAAAATGTTTGATGTACTGGAAGTTACTCTGTTATCCACATACTCCGTAAGTAAATTATGGTACACAGTAGTTTTTTTGTGATTGAATGAAAATATTGTTTTGATTTATTACTATAGCTGAACTCAATGGAACTTACCGTACATGTGTACGATTCAAGTACACAGGTTTGAAATTGTTCAATTGTCAAATGGTACGCGCGTCATTCATCTATGTTCAATTTATTATCGATGCCTTATGGCGACACACAAACAAAGTACTTCATAAAAGAAAATATAACAAACGAAACGAAAAACAATTAACCTCACTACGGTCAACACACACACACACACAAACACTCACTCACACATATATACAATTTCAACTAAAGTAATTTCAATTATAACTCAACTAAAATTAATCTTCAATGGCTAGATTGGAATCAGCCTGGCTTATTACTGTTGGTGATGACTGTAAAACGGGCTCATTTACTACTACTGCTGTTGTTGTTGTTGTTGTTGTTGCTGCTGCTGCAGCTGCTGCTCTTCGACGTCGTTCCTGTCCTGCCAGAAACACACGGCGATTATCTTCGAATTCATTATCATGGCCCAAGAGTGGACGGCCATTGTACGCAAAACCCGTTGTGTTCGATGCTGATGGTGGTTCGGGTCGATGAAAGCATTCATCGGGACCTTAATTGAAATAGAAAAACAGCGCTATTGTTTTTCCTTTTATTATGGTTTGATCATTACCCATGACCAAGACGACAGCTCGACGACTCCAATAATCTGCATCATCCTTTTCTTCGGCTGTTACTGGTGTTCTCATCAAAGAACCCGTGTCGCCAGGATTTAACAAGACGATCGACGGCATGGTGACATTAATCGTCGTCGATCCCTTATACTTATCGGTAACCTACAATTGATTATTAACAAAAAATGAAACATTAAATCAATGTTGTTGCCGTGAAAAATATTCAAATTATCTTACGCCTGTTTCGCCATTAGCCGAAAGTAAATTTTTTTTATTGGGATAGCTTTCGTCCTTGAAATCATCCCACGGTATGTCGTCGAAAATCAAATACCGGGCGTTTTCCTTCCAGACGTTCAAGCACCAACGACCTTTAAAATAACAGGCTAGGCCTGGTAAGGATTGAGCAAAAGCGGTCTTTCCTTAATTATATGGTAAATTATATTAAAAAATTATTCTTTCTTTTTCTTTTTAGTTTGTTTTACCTGTCCCCGACAGACCGATTATGATCAAACACTTCGGACGGTTGGGATTTCGGAACTCGTGAAGGAGCCAATGTGAAACCACAGCATCTGTACACGTCCGCAATATAGAAAAAGAAAATATTCAAAGTAAGCGATTCTTTGAAGTTTTATCATCTCAAATTCATACGTATTCGTGGTGTACAATTTGGAAAGGACAAATCCCAACAAAATTCCTTTTCAACGGCACCACGATGTTGTTGTTGTGCTTCGTTATGGACGTAGGTAAATGATTTTTGACAACTGAAAATATGTGAAAGACAATTATAGCAGATGTTGTTTTACTAGAAACTGCGGTATGAAATGAACAATTTAATTTACTTTTCACTACGATCCATAAACACATATGGCAATTTCTTTCGCACGTATTTCATTGCTTTCGGAACACTCGTCTCGGCGATGGTGAGTGCCGTGTCAGCAATTTCATTTTTACGTTTACGACACTCCTCGGCCTGGGCCCGGACGGTCATTGGTTTGCCTGATGTTGTGGCATTGCCAATTGATGGATTAATTGGCGTTCCAGGCCATAATGGTTGAGACGAGTCTCCTGGATCACGGAAATCACCAAATTCCACGTAATCCCCGTCTATCGAAAAACAAAAAACAAATGTTGCGTACGATAATCACCTGAGAAATAGTTCACATGTTACGTTACCTTTCTTAATATATTCATTCCAGGCAATGTTATTTTTCGTGACCTGGTAATTGCAATGCACGCCTATTTGAAACAAAAAGAACCCTGAAACATCAACCATGTACATTGCAGTGAAATGTACCTGTGTATTTATCGAGAAACCAACATTTAATATTGACTGGCCTTGTGCAGATGATTTGCACATGTAAATGTGGCTTAGATTGGGCGCCAGCAACCTCTCTCGCTACACAAACGTATCGAACCACACCCGCCTCGAAATAACCACGAATATCATCAAGAATTTTTTCTTCTATATAAAACAAAAACCTTAATAACAAAAATATCTTCATGGAAAACAAATTCTACTTGAAACATTTGTCCAACATGTGATGGCAAATGCTGAGACATGCATGCGGGTCTTATTTGCTTTTCGCCGAGACGCAGTCTCTTTTCCCGCCAAATCAAAATTGTTGTCTCGAGCAATCGAGACTTTATCTAAATTGGAAAATTTATTAAAAAGAGCTGACGATATTCTTCATTCCACTCGACTCAATTATCCGCAATCAATTACCTTGATCGCCATATTTGAGAAACGGACGGTCATGTGCAGCAACCGGACCGACTCGGTTTAATGGTGGATATGGACGGCGGGCATGTTGATCAAGATTCCCAGCCGTCGTAGCAGCAGCATAATTTATTGTTGATGATGGTGAAGCTTTATTAAAAACTCATAAATCAAATATACATACAAACAAATATCAGAGTTATAATTTACCATCACGACTTTCACCACCTTGCGATTCAACAGCAACAGGTGTAACGGACGACGATTGACTTTCCATTAATTGAAACCAAACGCGACAAAAAAAAACGACGACGTTAATAATAAAAAATATCTAGAATTAATCGACAAATTAATATTTATATAATACATATAAAAAGAGTGATATAAAGAGTGATCAATGCAATCAAATTCAAGTAAGCAATGTAAACAATTTCATTAGAAACAACTTGTCGAAGATGTGTTGATAAGAAGCGATGACGAATGATTCCTTCTTTCAATACGATTGACGCCAAATCGTTCATTCGCTTATTGACTGGCTGAACGTAACGACCAATGAGAAAATTAATCATAATGCACTTCAAGATGCATAAGTGCATTAGTGTGTTATAGAGCAATGATGCATTTCAAGATGTATAAGTGCATTAGTGAATTATTATTCAATTGGTCACTTCAGTCCATACTTTCCACTGAAGATGATTCACTACTTAATGGAACGGTTGAACACGATGATTAATCAAAAAAGAACCGAACAATTATTTCCTGTAACCAATTATCAAAGATCTTATTTATTTAAAAACTCCTCTTCTGAGTCCCCAAATTACATTGTAACGTAGCCGGTAACGACCAGTGTTGGATGGCAGATTTATACAGTGAAGTCCTACGAATTTGACGAGACACGTCAATAAAATACAAGAAATCCTAGACACCCTATTCTTCAACACTATCCCTACAAAAATCACATGAAGTACCACTGCAAATTGAGGAACAGAAAAAAATGCAAAAACCACCCCTATCTTCCCGGCCGATCGTGACACAACTCCGGAATTATGCTCAAACCAAGTGAATTTTTAGGTTTTGATCCTAACACAACGTTTCATCAACACGTTGTGCCTCGGATGAACACCACTCGGATCCACCAATATATATATATATATGCTCTCGGCCAATAATCAAATTTTTGAATCACTTTCTTGTGTATTATAAATCATAATATTCCGTTGAATGCTGCTCTTCCCCTTCGGCTCGGACGAAACAATCCAATGTGAAGTAACTGCTTCTTTCAACTGGCATGGAATTTAGAATATTTAATAAAGTCTACGAAATCAAAGATGAAGATTCTCTTCTGAGATTAAAGACCCAATTAATTGTCCCTAATAATAGTGGGCTAGAAAATATTTTGATGGTACGGCTGCGCATTTGTGTACGCTTTTATGTGCTGATTCTTCTGTCAAACAAGATGGATTTTCATTCTTATTATTGATAATAAATGATTTTAAGTTCAATGTCAATCGCAAATTGAACGCCCTCTATTGTAATCCGTTATCGATTGGTTGAATGTAAACGGCGGACTAACGATTTCTTTTTCGTTCCTTTCTGTCGGTCAACGGTTTTCTGTCTAGAAATCTCTCAAATTGACCGTTTTCCATAGTATAACGGTCGATTTGAGAGATAGAAATGATAGATTAGTATAAATACCGATGTCTTGCTACTATTCCTATCATTTCTTCTCGTCGTCCTTATCTCTCACTCGTCTTTCTCAACCCGTGCCATGGATCCAATA
>CAJNYU010000674.1:0-12953 GCA_905331475.1 Rotaria socialis | reverse complement strand
TCATTGAATTTTCTTGGTAAGAATACTGAAGTGGTTTACCATTTCCTTCTTCAGCGCAGTCCGAGTACTTCGTAGCAATCCACTATCGCTGCTGCCCGATAGTTTCTGCGTACGCGCATTGGCCTTAAAGATATCTTTAAGTTTCTCTCTCATACCACGCAGAGGTTGCACGTTCCGGCTTCATGAGAGTAATTGTGATATTCATTCAAAATAATTAACTCGTTCATATTATCGTTTATACTTGAGATCTTAAAATAAACGCTAAAATGTTTTTAATAACCTAATTGAAAATGAAATGAACAAACAAAATAATATTTCTATTATAATTTTAGGAAAAAACCCAACAATTCCCGATGATAAGCTACTTCCAGGTCGTCGCAATATAAGTGAATCCATTTTTTCCTTTATTGATTCAAACGATTCTAATATTAATTCTGAAATTTTTCTAACAACTGATAATCAACAAGTATATGATGAAGCTCGACAACGTTATGGTTCTCGTCTTCTTTATGTATCTGGCGAAATAACACATCTCGATCGTTCATTAAATATTGGCCAAAAAGTTTGCCGTGAACAAGATAAACTTTTAACGGATTTTCATTTATTAGGAGAACTATGCGATGTATCAATTATATCGAATTCTGGTTTTGGTTTTTGGGGAAATTTAAGAAGATTTAAACCATTCGAGCAGTTGTTCGTTTTTTGCGCCGGAAGAATTTATAAAATTGAATCGATGTGGCATTTATATAAAATGAGAGAGCAAAATAATAACGGAGAGTCGTGTTAATTCTTTTTTTCTAGTTCTATTTGGATTATACTAGTTATTTTCTTTTTGTTATCCATTTTTTTTCTTTTATTTATTTTAAAATTAAAATTAATATTGACATTTGTAGTTCTAAAGAAAATATCAAGTAGTAAAAAAAGGAAGTAATTAATGAATCTAAAACTCATATTAAAATTTATTTCTCTAAGCTACATATGGCGAGGTTTCGAAAAATAGATCAAAATATGAAATACGTCATCATATCAAACTAAAAGAAATCGATGTTTATATTCGAATTTTTCATGATAGTTTTCTGAAAATATGCTTAGAGAACTTAAAGTTGATAGTTGAATTACAGCGATGATTTATGAATTTATTAAAATCAGGGTCAAACATAAATACCAATTAAATGTGTTTTCAATCAATAGAATAAGAAATAGAACGAACCATGTGAGCTTCAATAGAAAATTCATATATGCTATTATATATGACCATAGAGAGTACATTGCAATTAAAAGATTGCATCGAGAATTAATGTATGAGATCTTTTAGAATCTATATATGAACAGAAGAAAAATAATGTAAGACAATGAAGATGACAAACTACACGAAATGTATGCAATTACTTTTTAGCCATCGTTATCAAATGTTGATAATGATTGGTAATAGAAAGCAAAATATAACATTTTTGAACTTATTTACTATCTTACTACGGAACAATCTTGAAAAATAATACGTCACTAATATTTTTCAATGATCTTTTTGCTAGCATACTAACTAAATTGTAGAATAAATTTATGTTTGGCAATATATTCTCATTATAATTTACATGTTTTGGAAAACGTCAATATAGTCACAGGAGGAGTGTACAGAAAAAGTGTGATGAATGAAAGAGCTTTGAATTACAAAAGAATTTCTATCTAGAACTATTTACGTATATACACGCATACACTCAAGATCTCACACAAATTTAAATCAATTTAACATGATCTTATGTTGACGGTATGGATTTGCGAATAGCATGAAAACTTTGAAATTATCTGTCATTTATAGAAGCCTCAACTCGTATAAAAAAAACTGCTAATATGAATTTCAATAAATAAATCTTTAGAAACTTGAATATATATATATATATTATACATAATATTATATTGTAACTAGTTTGATGGCGCTATAAACAAAGACTAAGTTGTGTCGAATAGTTCATATTGTATAGTACAGCAGTGTATACCTTGTATTATTATTCATTTCAGTTTGCGTAAAACGAGCTCTTGGACATTGAACATATTATATTAATAATGATTCATTAATAAATTAATGACTACGAATTCTTCATTACGTTCAAATACTTTCAAAAAAGATTCTACGGTACTAAGTTTGATCAGTGATCATTATCATTCAATGTTCTTAAATACAAATGATGAACTTGAATTAGCACATTTTGGTTTAAGAGTTGGTTCAACACTTGGTACTGGCACATATGCAAAAGTTAAATCAGCTTATAGTGAACAATTATCTCATAAAGTTGCTATTAAAATAATCAATCGACGTAAAGCTCCAGCTGATTTTCAACGTCATTTTTTACCGCGTGAATTATCAATATTACAACAAATAAATCATTCGCATATTATTCAAGTTTATGATATATTTTCATATGGCAATAAATTGTGCATTGTCATGGAATTAGCTAAAACTGATTTACTTGATTATGTTAAATTGATTGGAAGATTAGATGAAGATAAAGCAAGAAAAATGTTTACACAACTAATATCATCTGTAGATTATTTACATCAAATAAATATAGTTCATCGTAAATGGAACTTTTTTTCATTGTATAGATATGCAATTTTTTTTTCGTATTATTTTAAAAAGGTGATTTGAAATGTGAAAATGTTTTATTAGACAAAAGTTTTGATGTTAAATTGTCTGATTTCGGTTTTGCACGAGTCATACAAACTAACGAATTATCTCATACATATTGTGGCTCAGCTGCTTATGCTTCTTGTGAAATTCTTCAAGGTAAGTAGAAAATAAATATCATGTACTTTCATCAGTTGTTTTTTTCAATTTTTAGGTATACCCTACAATGCTATTCCAGCTGATATATGGTCATGTGGAGTCATTTTATATATAATGGTCTATGGGTTAGATTTTATGTTTTGTTTTTGAGTTTCCTATTTTTTTATTTTTATTTTTATTTTTCGAAAATCAATTATAGTTCGATGCCTTTTGATGATTCAAACATACGAAAACTTGTACGATGTCAACTAGAGAAAAAAATTCATTTTAGTCGTTATAAACCTTTATCTATGGAATGTAAACAATTAATTTCATCTTTACTCGAACCTGATATTAAAATTCGTGCTACCATTGTTCATATTAAAAATAATGATTGGATTAAAGGACATATTATGTCAACTATTAATGAGGATTCATCAAAAACTATTTCTCTATCAGCAGTAGCAAGAACGACAGCAACTACACAAAAACTATTAAGTCCAATAGTAAATAATTTACAAGAATCGACTATTAAAACGATGAAAAAAACAATACCTGATAATTATTAAATATCAGTATTGAATCAAAAGAATAATTTTGAACGAATTATTAACAAATTCTTCATAGTCACATCGTATCTTGTAAAGGATTAGAATGAAACTCTATCGTATTCTATATAAATAGCGAAATTTTAGTCGTTCTATTCTAATATAGGAAAAGATTTTTTTTTCTTTTTATTACTCACATCAATAATGAAAATATATTTCCTTTCTTTTTTGTGTACTCAAAAAGTGAGTACACTAGATTCGGTCAGTGTGTCCGTCCAGCCGTTAACACGATAACTCTTGAAAGCCTCATCCAATTGTCTTGACATTTTGTACACAGAATGATCTCATCAATATCTCAGTCGAGTTCGAAAGTGAGAAGGATCCGTCAAGAAATGACTGAGCTATTGAAAAAATTGTCATTACTGACCAGACCATCCCTGAGGGGGGTACAGGGATTTTTTTCTCAGAATTATTCTAAACATATATAAATCGACTCAGTTTTTGCAGTACACATAACAATCGGATGCGAATCCGATGTTTCCGCATTTATTTATTTTTCAAACCGACAAAAGTCAACATGAACTTGTGACAGATCAAACTTAGGGACAACAAATTTTCTCCTCGAAAGATAAATAAATTTTTCTATAGGAAAATATTGTCTCAAATCGAAAAGAGCAATAGTGACAATCACTAAATTCCTTTCATCATTTTTATTATCTATTTATTCATCTTCAATGTGAAATATGCCAAATATATTCGATTTTGATCAATGATGAATGATATTTTGACGTGTTTTTCTTTTGAATAGCTTTGATAAATGATGCAATTAGTTCATATGAAACAAAATAATAAATCATTTTCTTCAATGTTATTTTAATACTTTCTAGTTGATTATCTGATTCCTAATATAAAATGTATTTAATCAGATCTAAGTATCTCTTTAATACTACCCGATTGACACAGATTGAAATGTAATGTTTATACGTATATCATTAATCATGGATAACACAAATTTGATCTCTTTGATCTATTGAAATAATGTTCTTTCTCACACGTTCAAAACATTTATTTTCTTGTATATATGTCGACATTAACAGATGAAAGAAACTTGTGTATGGAACGTGTTCGTACAAGTAACAATGAATCGGTGCTTAATGTTTTGGTCACGTTACAACAATTCTAAAAATTCTGTCACTCTGCCTCTCCCTCTCTTGCAGATTTAAATAATCAATGTCTGATAACGACATATACTTAAAATGAGATTTATGATTTTTTAATTTTCGTCAATGAATTTGAAATAACAAAGATGAAAGAAATATGTCAAAATAATATTCTTGAATCAAACTGTTTATGTATCATTAAAACTGGTAATAGAATAGTCACTAATAGGGAGAAAAAAATCTTAATGAAATTCTACATTGGATAAAAAGAAAATCGATAAATGTTGTTGTTAACAAATCATTCATGCTCGCTTGTTCTCAATCACGGTAATCGTAATTTATGATTTATCGTACACTCTCCTTCGAATACGCTAGTTTATCTCTCTCTCTCTCTCTCTCTCTCTCTCTCTCTCTTTCGGGTATTTTTCTTCAATGTCGATCACTGATCATTTACTCTTCTATCTATATACGTAGCAGACATATCTTTGATGGCGACATCAACAAAAGCACAGCAGCTTTATGGCGAATATATCAATCCGACAGTACAAAAAGTTTTTTTTTGTAGAAAAAAGAAAATGAATATAATTATTTTTCCTAATCAAATAGATTGATCAATATTCATCACAAAAAGAAAATCCCTTAGTACTGATGGCTCAAGCATGTAATAACATCGGTAAAGAATTGTCATCAACATTAAATTGTTCACCATCGTTATCATCATCATCATCATCTCATCTACTTCCGTCAAAACTACGAAAATCAAATTCACCACAAGTACAAGAAGTAAGAAAATCTTTAAAACGATCAGCACCAGCAACCTTTTCATCACAAACAATTAAAAGAAGTGTTATTCATCCATTATCTCATTTTTGTCAATCATCAATTATGTTTGATTCATTATTTAATTATCATTTAAATAAAGCAATTTCTTTGCCAACGTTCGATTTATCATTATTGTCAACATTACCATTACTTAATTCATCCTTTTCGTCGTCTTGTCAACAATCTTCTTATTTTACGGACTCAATATTCCTATCACCTTTTGTTTGTAATTGGATCGATTCAAATATTTCAAATGGGTTTTGTGGAAAACGCTTTACAAATCATATTCATTTACTTGAACATCTTTGTACAGAACATACATCAACGTCATCTATGAAATCTCCATACCCATCGTGTTATTCATCAACATTAATAGAAAAACTATAAAAATTCGGCGAAAGTAAAATAGAGAGACGGTTTCTCATTTGAATCTTTTGTCTACGGGTTTTTACTTCGATATTACTAAACGAGATAGATCAGATTAGCTCAACTATGTCTTCTTTTTTTTGTTTTTTTTGTTTTGATTAATACGAATACCAATGTTTAGTAATTGATTTCTGTATTCGAAAAATAGACGTAGAAAAATTGAGCATGAATAACAATGAAGTGAATTTGAATCATGAAAGAGTCATTTGTGTTTATGTTCAAAAAGTAATCACTTGAGTAAGATGCTTTACTTTTCTTTTGATCTATCCGATGACAAATATTCTTACCTTCATCCAAGTCGATTTAATCGAGAGAATAGATACTAAAATGTCAATTACATATTTATAACACTTTTCGAAAGTGGAAAAATCATCATTGAAGTAATCGATTAGATATTATCATTAAATATGAGCAAATTCAAATAGAAGACATTTTTGACGAATCGAAAACAAAAAGAAATCGTTTGAGAGACATTTATATCAATGATACAACTAATTCATTAATTATGATGTATCTTTCTCATATATGAATTGATAAAGAGAAATTAGAAAAAAAAGTACAGTTATTATTTGATTGTCATTATGCAGATTAACGATGCTTTTAACGAAGGAAGATCTTTTTTGCTTTGATCAATGTGTTATAATGTGCGCGATTAATCGACTCCCATTTTGTGTTTCTCTTTGTCCATTAAATTGGATATAGATTGATCGATAGATCGACGACACACTTGTCCACCTGTTGCATGGTTAATCTAACTGCCACCAGCTGTTTTTCTGTGTTCCTCAAAAAAAGAAAAATATGATCAAAAGATCAATAAATCGACCACCTATATGTCAATGTTATTTTTTTCTAATCGATCTCCCTTATAATCCTTTCTCTTCTTTCTCATTGATGTTTTTCTTTTTATACTTTAAAGAATGCTATTCAAGTAGATGTTTTATTATTGTTACAAGCCTTTTTGATTGTAATATCTGATCAATATTATTCCTAAACAGAACTGTACAATGAAGCGTAGAAGAAAGTATCGTATATATTATACAGCACTGATAACATATGAGATGTATTTCAATTCTATTGAACATGAACAAGTGGGTAATCGACTTTTTCCACTTGAACGTAAGTCCATAAAAGTACATCGGTGAATAATAATTGTCAACAAGCATCAGAAAATAAAATCAGTTACCTTCTAAAGTAATACAACATGCATAGAAGAGCCAAATATTTTTATTCAATCAAGATCTTGTCTAGATAAATTTGTTCTTGAGTGTCATGCATGTTTGTCATTTATATGACTATTGAAACTATAAAATAACTGTTGTTTCTATTTATCTTCTTTTACTGAATCAATCGTTCAGCTTTGATTCGACATGAGATACTTCGTTTTCATTGAAAATCATATCATATATAATATTGGCTAAGTTTTGATATTGCAATCTCACTCGTCTAACTTCTATCGCATTGATGAAAAGCGAAAGTCATTTGTTTAGAACTTCTCTTTGCAAGTATCCTCAAAATCATATAGTATATATTTTATAGTTACAGATTGATAGCAATATAGATTTCAATAATTTATTGATTAAAGATATTTTACCGTGTTTTATTTCAAAGAATAAAATAGATTCTTAAATAATAGAACTTTTCTTTAAAATTTATTCTTATTTCACAGTTTCAATAGATGTATCATTTGTTTCTTGTTTTAATATGGTACAATAGTGTTCTTGCTGTGCTTGTTCATATGCAGATCGCCCGCCGACAAATACAAACCAAAAAAGAATACGAGCATCATTTTGGCAATGATTTATATTTGATGATAATAACAATTGTTGACATGCTTCAAGCATACAATGTAGAAATGTAGTATCGCATGTCAACTGTGTTTTACCGCATTGATCATAGCATAGATCATGTTCATTACAACATTCAATCAAAACATGTTCACCGATTTCTTTAAGCAATATATCAATGTTCAAGTTTACTGGTCCACATCCATTTGCTTGACGGTAAAATCGATTAATACTGCCACCTAATGCATGAGGAGAAAGAAGACAAATAGAACAAACGAATAGAAGCATCTTTCATGTCTTTTTCGTTCTTCGCTGCCTACTGATCGGACGTATTTTGTCTTTTCTTTCTTTACACTTACTATACATATATAATCACGCAGTGAGCGTGTGCTATATATATATTTGCACCTAAAATTCGGTAATTTAGTCAAAAAATGGCTAATTATCGTCAAAGGGGTGACACGGTTCACACTAATAATAAACAGAAAAATTGTTACATGGTGGATAATTTAGTAGGTGAACCATCACACAACTGTTATAATAATCAACAATGTCAATGTTCAAGTTCGCGTTATGATCCAAATTCAAAGGTCTATTTCAGCTCGAACTCGAACAATAAACAACATGTTCCTCCACCTATAGCTACAAACATGGACTTATTAAATTCACCAGCACATTCGTTACGTCGTTCATATTCTAATGTCTCCGATGATGATGATTTTCAAACAGTTTCACACAAAAAGAGTAAACAATTAAACAATCTGATGCATCACAACAATCGTTCACAATTATCACATCGTCAACAGCACGTTAACCCAGTTGTTAATAATAATTTGATAATGAATGCATCACGTCCCATTACTCCTCTTACAAGTACAAACGATATGAATATCCAACAAAGTCGTCAACAACAAAATATAACAACAGCCTCGACTCGATTTGCGTTGACAAGATACCCGTTTCCTCCACATATCGTTCGCTTTAATTCGAAAACGGTAACAGTTAATCAAGTTAAAGAGGAAATCACCAAACATGTCAAGAATGTTTATCAATTTGATATTGAAGTTGCGAACTGTCGTACATCAAATTTTAAATGCAATAACAATGAATTGGACATTTTACTTTATTTAAAAGATTCAACTTCTTTTGCATTTTTGTTAGATCAAACCAAATGGCCAACGAAAATTGCCGGTGAAGACTATTGTTTTCCTTCATTAGCTTCAATTCCTCCTCAACTGTCTCTAATTATCAAAAATGTAAATTTAAATATCGATTTTGATGAATTTTCTTTCGAAATCAAAAATTTATATCCCGAAGTGAAGAATGTCATTAGAATGAAGAACAAATTCGGAAACAATATTAAACTAGTAAAAATTGAATTAACTTCAACTAAAGTTAGACAAGATATATTAGATGATAAAAAGTTAATAATTAATTATATTACTTATGATATCGACCATTATCTCGCACCAATCAATGTCTTGATATGTTCGAAATGTTGTGGTCTAGGACATTTTCGTAAACAATGTCCAGAATTATCAGAAACCTGCAGGACATGTAGCCAAACATTTCAAGATTTAAAAGAACACCATTGTTCATCAGATCCAAAATGTAAACACTGTAATGGTGATCACACGTCAAATTCAATGAAATGTCCGGTGGTGAAAGATTTTCGTGCTGAACTAACAAGAAAAATATTGTCTAACAATAATAACCGAGCACCATTTTCACCAACAACGAACAACAAGATCAATCATCAATATAATCCTTCTGATTTTCCACCTATTACTTCATCGTGGCCACAGGTAGATAATCCAATGATGTCAAAATTAAACGATGTAATTAATGGATTAGCTCAAGTCAATGTTACATTAGGAAAACTATGTGAAACTAACAGGAAATTTGAACAATTCATAGTGGATAAAAATGTACATGATATGATGATAATCAAAGAAATTGAACATCTTAAAATATTAGATAAAAAATTTGAAAATGATTTAATATTACTGAATACAAAAACTATTACACAGGATAATCTAACGAAACGAAATGATGATATATTAAAACAATTGTTATTACCAGTATTAGAAGATATTTTGAAATTTATTATTGTTATGAATAAAGACAACAGCGGAAGACCCTTAGATGCTGATGTTAAAAGTAGATTTGAACTCTACAGAACCCAAGTAGCAAAAACAAGTGAAAGTAAAATCTTTAATTAATGTCTCTTTCACCCTTAGCAATACCTTTTTTCAGTTGTTCTAATTTTTTATTCACGTGTAGGAGAGATCAGTTTCTATCTAGATCCAAGGAGAGTTTATCTCCTTTCGATCATAAGCTTTTCTGTTCTATTCTCGCAGAGTGGGAAAGTTGTCCACTCTTAACTTCTTGTTTTTCTTTATGGAAAAATTTCACTTCTTCACCTGGTCACACCAGTATTTCTCCTGTTCATGTCTTATCGTTTAATGTACGTGGCCTAGAGCTAAGGTGGCACGAAGTCCTTCTTCTCGCTAATTCTTTCAACAGTGACGTTCTCGTTCTTTTGGAGACAGGCGAAATTGATCTATCTTTCTATGCCCAGACTTTTCCTAATTTCAGAATGTTCTATCAAAAAGGTGAAAATAAATTTGGTGGAGTTTTAGTAATGGTGAGAAATTTTATGCAGGTCAAACGTGTGGAATGTTCGCTACCTAATGTTTGTGTTGTTGATGTTAAGTCTGAAGAAGAAATTAGAATCGTGGGTGTGTATGCTTCAGAAAGTCGTTCTTGGAATTGGCAGCAGATTTCTCCCCTTTTGTCTGAAAATTGTGTCATATATGGTGATTTCAATGTTGATCTGGAACAAGATGGAAGTAAAGCCGTTGGCTTGTTGAACTGGGCTGATTCGTATTTCTTAGCTCCATTCACTCCTGATAATCCCACCTCACTTCGGTCAAACAGAGTTATAGACTATGCATTTTCAAATAGTGCGAAGATTGATATTCAAACTTACAAGGGTAACACCACTAGTGATCATTATCCTATCCTGTCAGTTCTTTCGACGAAAATAAAAGAAACAGTCAAAGGGCAAACAGTTCATTGGAAAGTTTTCAATTTGGTTACAGAATATACTTTTTATTTTTGGGAAAAATATTGGTCCTTGAATAACTTAGATATGACTTATAATGATTATGTTCAATTTCTTAGACTTCTTTCAGCTCGCTGTACAATCTTCTTCCCTTTAAGCAAGTACCGAGTAGCAATTCCTGCCGAATTGCGTAGTTTCTTGTCTTATGTAAGAGCTCTATCATTTCGTCAAATGAGAACCAAAAATATTGAGTTAAAAAATCATGTACGGTACCTAAGAAAATGTGCAAGGAATGCTCTCCGTAAAATTGTCTCTTCTCAGCTATCTATCACTCTTAAACTCCGACATACATCTTCCTCTATCTCTGTCTCTTTCTGGTCGAAAACTAAACGGTTTATAAAACCAGCTTCTTCTTCTCTTAATGCATTTATCGCTCCTTCTGGTGAAGTAGTAACGGACTCAAACAAAATGTGTGAGATAGCAGCTGATTTTTACGAAGAGTTTTTTCGAAAGTCAGATAATATAGTAAGACCACATCCCTACGTAGACGCACCATGGACAGATTTTGATAATAAAAATGAACCGATTCCGGAAGTAACATTTGATGAACTCATTCAAGCAGTAAATGCTAGGAAAAAAAAGAAATCTCTGGACGCGCACGGGTTGTGCAACTTTATGTTTGAGTTCTTGCATTCTTCGCACTGGGTACTACTTCTACAGCTCTTTAACAATTCTTTCTCTAAGGCTATTCTGCCGACCGCGTGGAAAGACACCAGGATAATGCTATTGGCAAAGAAAGAATCCATATGTTCACCTTCTCTAACTCGTCCTATCTCACTATTAGACTCCTTCCAAAAGGTGGGTGAGAAGTTATTTTTGACGAGATTTCGGGACGTACTGAATAGAAGAGGTTTACTTCCGAATAACCAATCCGGTTTCAGGGAAAGGTTTAGATTACAGACGAGGCTACTAGTTTTTCTAGATGATGTATATAGTCTCATGTCGAACAGCTCTCCAATCGCGACAATATTCGTTGACTTTAAAAGTGCCTTCGACATGCTGTGGCATGAAGGCTGCATCGGTAAACTTCGTCAAATGGGAATTCCTTTAGCGTATACTGAGTGGATTAAAGCCTGGCTTGAAAATCGAAGAGGTTATATAGAAATCAACGGTGAAAAATCGAGATGGTTTAACATTGAAAAAGGTGGACCCCAAGGTGGAATTTTAACCCCGACTGTTTTTATTTCATACCATGCTGATATGCCTGATTTTCTTTCATGGTGTACATCACACTTCTTTGCTGATGACCTGGCGGCGATACTAGCGGGTCAAATTGGGATAAAGTACTCTAAACAATGTCTAGATCTTGAGAAAAAGCTCAAATTATTCGTGGATCAACTTGAATACTATTGTCTTCTCACGGTACAACCCATTAATTATTCAAAAACGGAAGGGTTGTGGAGTGCTAGAGCTATCGGCGTAGCGCCCTTTGAAATAGAAATAAATAAAAATAAAATAAAATGGATAAAAGAATTTAAGTACCTAGGGTACTGGATAACACCTAAGCTCGGATGGGAAAAGATGATGAATAAAGCTAAGTTGAAAATAAGACAGAGATTAGCAATGATAAATTCATTTAGATTTACAGGTAAGACGTCTGTTACACTAAGAAGAGCCCTGTTTAATTCTTATATCTTACCACTTTTTACCTGGTTGTATCCACTTTTTCCATTTTTCTCTGAGAATCAATGCAATGAACTCGGCCATTTTTACTACACATGTTTAAAAAGAATATTGTTCTGTCTAGGATGGAGTGATTTGTTCGTTGCGTATGTGTTTAACGAGTTATCTCTTATGGATAGAGGTGTTAGGTATTGGAGTAAATATTTTATAGCGTTAGCTGACTCAGTCGATGGAGAATTGCTTTTCGAACGCGCTTCGTTGAACGAGTTTAGACAGTCCTGGAGGCAGAGGGAGTTTTCAATTAAATGTTTGAGAGTTTCTAAGAGGTATGTTGAGAATGTTTCGGTCTTGGAGAAATGTGTGAAGTGGACTGCTGACAATTCCCCCACAATCTCAATCCCTTATTATGAGCTGGAAGAGATAGAGCTCCTCCAAAACTTCCCAGAATCGTTTCTCTAATTAAGGTTGTGAATTCCACGTTAAAAAAACATTCTTGATTGTACTATCAGGCTTTTATCTATTCATCTTCGTATGTTCAATATACTTATTCTTGCTGATTATTGTTCGTTTTAACTATGTATTTTTTTTCTCTCCTTCTCTCGTCATGATATATCTATATTTTTTTTCCCTCTTGTGATTTCGTTGTTATATGTTCCTCCTACTACTTTTCGCTGTGTGTCCTTGTCTTACGATACACTTCTT
>CAJNYU010000671.1:0-14112 GCA_905331475.1 Rotaria socialis | reverse complement strand
CGCGTTAATAATATTGAATTTAATATTAAATATATTTTTTTCCTTATCCTTCTAATCTTTACCTTCATTATTTTTTCCTTTTCACTATCTTTGTTTCCTTTTTACTTTCCTCAAATAATAAAAATTAAAACAAAATTAATAAAAATCATATTAAAACTAATTTTTCTTTTTTTCTTGCTCAAACTACAATTATTCTATCTAATAATATCATGTCTATTTAAATTTGAAACATTTCTTGTTGACTTGCACAATTATAAAAGAAATTATCAATCACAACCAATAAGAACAACAAATGTTACTAAACGTAAACGAGATATATCTTCACAACAATTATCATTAGCAATAGATCTGGCAATACCAAAAACAACGAATTCAATATCTATTGCACAATGATCATCCAAAAAAGTGAAGAATATATCAGAAATAATGGATAATAATTCAATAATCAATAGAAATACCGATGATACAAATAAACATATAAATTATCGGTATTTGTATACTTTCAAAATTATAATTATCCATCATATTTATTTATTTTTTGTATATATTTAGACAACCAATGTATTTGACACGATCATCATCGATACTCTATCAAATATTAAATAAAGCTTTAAATTTTTCATTAAAGAAAAAAGATGAAAAACAATTCATCAATGTACGACTTCAACTATTAGATCAACAATATTGTTTAGAAATGGATCGACAATTATGGCAATCCTATTTAGATATTGGTTTACAACAACATTTATGGGCAGTAAGTTTATTTTTTTATATTCAAATCATTCTTATATTTTATTTTTCATTAATATTAAGGATCAATTTTATACGATGGCAAAGACAAATGATTTCGATTTATGTAAACAATATGTAATGAATTATATAGAAAATAATAAAAAACAATTGAATCATTGTCAATCTGAATTAACAAAACAAGAAGAACAATTTCAAACATGTCCAATGATAGAATTATCATTTGAACAAATAGAACAACGACTTAAAGAATTAGTGGATCGTGAACGAAAATATTTATCAAAAAGAAATAATGATAAATTGATCAAATTTAAAGATGATATTTCTGAAAAACAACGATTGACAACAATATCTACTTCTGCTCTTATGAACAATCAAGAAGTAAATCCATTTGATTTTTAGTCGAAAATATATGTTTCTTATTAAATAATTTTCTTTCTAGAACGAATATTTAAATCGATTGATTACAATACGAGAAAAACAAGCAGAAATTTGGAAAGAACAATTAATGTTAGAAATACGAATTTATTGCAAATTTTTACCACTAAATTTTGATCATTTGGAAAATTTTATCTCACCTACTGATTATTCACCATTGAATAATAATCAAAAAGCTATTGAAATAAAAAATAAACATTATAAAATTATACAAGAAGCAAAACGTCAATGGTTAAATTATTTCTTAAATATTTATGAAATAAAAATACAAGAATATGAACAACAATATCAAAATGAATTCATTAAATTGAGATCACTCTTCTCAAATAATAATGATACAACTATGTTAAATAATATCAAGGAATATATCAATAATCGAATAAATAGATTAAAAAAAGATATTTATGATAAAATGAGATTTTTTCGAAAAATAATACTTCAAAATCGTCAACGTTCATCATCAACAAAAAATGTTATTGGTGTTTCACCTGAACCATATCTCGATCTTATTTCTAATCCATTTAATAAACGTCAATGGAATTATCTTTCATTTGGTAAGATACTTTTCTAAAAATATTAAAAAATTCTTCTATGTTCTATTAACTTAGGGCCATCTTATATAAGAGTAAATCAAAGTGCTATTCGTCCAAAAGATCAACAAGAAACTGAAATAAAAAATCAACATAAAGATATTTATTCAAAAGTTGAAAATCATCTCACTGGATATCCTCATCGTATACCACGAAACAATGCAATTTTTAAACAATATTCAGATCGTCTGCTCGATTGTCTTAATCAAAGTTATTTTACTCCATTATCATATAAAGATCAATTAATAAGCCGTGAGCAAGCACACATTCTTGGATCAATTCGACGAATAGTTGAAAATATGAATCTTATTATTCGTGTCACAGATAAAGGAAATAATTTTTATACTGGTTCAGCTATTGAATTTGAAAAAAAAGCTCAAACATTTTTCTCTGATACAAATGCTTTTATAGAATTATCTTACAATCCATTCAATGAAATATTAGATAAAGTTATACAATTGCTCAATACACTTCGTGGAAAAAATTTTATTCGTAAATGGCAATATGAGCAAATGATGCCAGATCGAACAAATTCTGAATTAGCTCATTTATATTTTAATCCTAAAACACATAAGGTAAGTTTTTAAAAAATTATCAATATTTGTTTTTTATTTTATTTTAATTCTATTTTAAGGATGGTATACCAGTAAGACCAATTGAAAGTACTATTCATGCTTCAACTACAAAAATTTCAAAATTCTTAGACAAAATTTTACGACCAATATTCGATGATAAATGCAAAGATACAACTATTATTGATGGCGCTTCTTTAATTACTGAACTTTCAAAATATAACAAAAAAGGTCTCTTAAAGTCAACAACTCTTTTTTGTACATTTGATATTCGTAATTTATATACAATGTTACCACAAGAAGAAACATTAGATATTCTTATGACATTTCTTCATGTTCATGGTTATAGAAAAGTGAAGGGAATCAGTATTGATACAATAAAAAGATTAGCTTCAATTATTCTCCAAGATAATGTTTTCGCTTATGGTAAAAAAATTTATAAACAAACAACTGGTGGTGCTATGGGTTCATCATTGACATTAACTTTGGCTAATATATTTATGTCAAATTGGCAAAAAAATATTGTTGAAGAACAAATCAAGACAGGTGAATTTTATGGACGGTAAGTGACCCAAAAGTTTTAAAATAAAATTATGAGGATTATCTATTTTTTTCTTTATAGATACATTGATGATATTTTTATGACTTGGAATAGATCTGAAGAAGAATTAAGAAAATTTTTAGATGATGTGAATACATGCCATCCAAATATTAAATTAGACTATAAAATTGGTAAAAGTCTTCCATTTCTTGATGTACAACTTACAAATAATAATGGCACACTATCAACATCTGTCTATCATAAACCTGCAGCTGAACCATGTGTCACACCATTTACATCTGATCATCCTCGACATATTTTTTCGAATATTATCAAAACTTTTATTGAACGTGCTACAAGATATTCATCAACATTCGAAGCATTTAACTATGAACGACGTTCCATTAAATTGATGTTGCTCTACAATGAGTAAGTCTTTATTTCACATCTTATTAAAAAATTTTATTCTATTTCAATCCTACATTATTTAGTTATCCATCAACATTTATTGAAAATGAGTTTCATAAATACTTTTCGGAGTATATATCAAAATCACCATTTCTACCATTAATTGATGACGAACAAAAATATTTTCTTATGCGAAAAGAAATATTAGGTCAACCAACCCCTCGGCAATCACAAGTGGCAATGTGTGCAGCACTGGCTAATATTGACAACGATCCACCAGATGATGATGAGACACAACAACCAGACCCATGCCCAAAGAAATCTGAGGAAAAAGTCTCAAACTATAACGAAAAATTCTATACTCATTTTACGTATGAAAAACGTTTCGAAACATGCAAACGTGATATGCATCAAGTATACAATCATGCATTTAAAAATACACCAGCAATGTACATAAAACAAATCGTCGGAAACCGCATCCGTCGTCAAGCACACAATGAGCTGATACGCAAGCGACCAAAAAAAACATTGTTACAGAACAAAACACCAACCAACAGTAAGTCGAACACCTGTAACAATAGAATGATTTATATCACTACTTTATAAAAACAAATTTCAACAATTTCCGTTACTACTATTATTTAGAAATAATCGAAAAAAAGAACATGACACTACAACAACCTACAAATATAACCGAGCCTACATCGACCGAATACAAATGACACACCAGCTTTTCTGTTCAGGACGACCAATTTATGAAACAATAAAAACATATTCAAAAACATTTTTAAAAAAATCCCTATACAATTTCTTCATAAACCCTTTGAAATAAATAAAAATATATCACACTCATTCAAAATTTAATCAGCTCAATTTTCCAATAAAGTTCAAAATTTCTTTTCTTTTCAGATACCTCCCCATATAATCACCAACAACAAACCAAACATTGTCATCAAATCATCCAAAATTAAATCTATGGCTTCTGGCTGTTCCTTACAAACATCTGTGAATTGTTAATATCATTATATAGGTTTTTTGTTTTTTGATTTTTGTCAAAAAATTTTATCTATATAACAGCATATTTTTAATCTTGTGATTTTTTATCATTTAGATTATTTGTCAACTGATGAATCCCTTCAGCAAGGATGAAACTAGTCTTGACTGCTGTTCACACCCACACCCACACCCATCATTTAGATTATTTGCCATCTGATGGTTCCTTTTGCCGGGATGAAATCTAGATTATGGTAGCTGTTCACACTACTGCGTCTTGAATTTTTTCAATATAAATATTTTTTCGATTAAGAGAATTTATTTATATCAGTCAAAAATTATTCTTGTGATTTTTTAATCATTTAGGTTATTTGCCATCTGATGATTCCTTTTGCCGGGATGAAATCTAGATTATGGTAGCTGTTCACACCCACACACCCACACTCACCCTCTGTAGCGCCTGACAAGTATTACGGAGTCAACTTCTTATCGAATTCAAGCATGCTTTTATACTCTAGTATTTTAATATTTAGAATTCAATGTAAAATCTAAATCTGCATAGCATAATTACCAGTGCCGATGATATTTCTCAAAGCGAGCAATCGATTACCTGATATTTCGATAGCTTCCGAATGAATGCATATGAAATATAGATGGCAGGTTAGAGCAAGGAAAATAGATATATGTTCAAATATAACATTTTCGTAAAGCTATTAATCCTTTAGTTAAAATATTAGACAGTCTTTTATCATTGAAAAAAATATTCTTCTTCGGTTGAAATTTCAACCATATGTTTTCTATTTGAGATATTTCATATCTAGTAATTTATATTTTCAATAATACGTCTTGTTTTATTAATCTGTAATTTACACATCTGTTCATGTTTACATAAATTTACAAAGAGAGGATACAGGTATTTGATTCTTTTAAACATTCTCGATCGAATCATCTGCAGTTCACATTGTAGAGGATGATATTTTAATCTATTGAACTACCCTCCATATGTTCTGTGCTTAAAGATTGCAAAAAAATCAATATTTGCGAATTTAACATCAACTGACAAGCACATTTAAACAGCTGAATGACTTTAGGTCGAGTTCTATTTTAATGACATTTTCCACAATTATACTCTTCTCATCTTATAATGAATAGCTATCAGGTACATTCATCAATACTATTTTAATAAATTGGTTTTTAAAGCTGATTTCTGTGTGAAAAATGGTAGTTTATATTACAGTCAAAAAATCACGATTTTTATCGTGGATTTATTCAAATTTTTTTAACAATACCATCCTTCAAAATCACCAATATTATTTCAATTCAAATAAAAATAGGTTTTCTATACACTTACTAATCATAAAAATGCATGTACTTGTTGCTATGACATGTGATTGATATAATATAAGTAAGGATTTTAACTTGTAAGTATACACGTAAGTTTAGTCTAGAGGTAAGTTGGCCGCTTCAAAATCACAAGAATGCATGTTCGAATCTAGCTTACAGCAAACAAAAGAATATCCAGAACGCGTTCCCCAAAAGCATAACTCCAACTCAGCCGAAACGAGTGATTCCAAAACGGAGCTTATCACTAGGAAGAACATGTTCGAACAACGAAAAGGGTTTCTACATCACCTTCTTTTTTGCTTGAAATTACGACGCGTTCATATTGGGAAAAACGCGTTCTTCACAAACGAGCTCTTGAGACACCTTTACCGTTCCTAGAAAACGTGTTCAGAAGACGCTTTTATCGTTCTGGGGAAACACGTTTTGCTATCTAAAAACGGTCTCTGTATGAAAGCGTCTTTAGAATATCAGAACGCGTCTTTTTTTAAAGAAAAAACGCGTTTCTTAAGGACAAAAATGCGTTTCGAAGGAACGCTTTTAACGTCTTGCAAACGCATTCTTTTACTTCGAGAACGCGTTTTTCGACGTTTTTATTCATCATCTTTTTTCCATGGGTATCAATTGAAAAATGTCCCATTTTCAATTTTGCTACTGTAGAAAAGAATCTATTACGCATCTTTGTTGCAATATGTATTGGATCTTGCATAAAAAGAAATATTTGTTGTTGGTGCATAAAATACCAAGACCACTGTGCAGGTATTTTTATACTAAATTGATTGTTATACTTGAATAAATTTAAATTTGGTAATTCAGCAAAAAAGCGATAACACAATCTCATTGCTCTAAGATAACGAGCATCTCCATCAGTACTAAAACCTATCACTCCCAAACCTTGACTCAAGCCTTCATTATGAAAGAAGGCGCAGATGATTTCAAAGACTTTGCCATATGGAGATTAATACATTTTGATCTGTCTATTTCATCAAACCAATTCTTTAATACGTTGAAATTTTCTGTCCGAAAAAATTTGGTTGCGGTAATCCATTAACTAATGGTGATGAAAAACCAATAAATAAATTAGATTGTGCATCATAATCGATAGAAGATAGTGAACAGGTTGCATCTTGCAGCAACAAACATATAATTACAATTAGTTGATTGTGAATACTCTTTTAATGAATTAAACCGAAATTCGCATTCAATAATTTTGAATTCTTGATTTCTTATCAATGATTCTAAATTAGTTATATGAGGTAATGCTGATGGTAAATTAAGACGAAAAAATTCATAGCAATGTCGACCTCCAAGTATGAATATTAATAAAGCAAATTCTTGTACCTGATCATCATAACGATATTTATTTTTTGTTTTTTCCAAATTTTGGAAAATATTCTTGAACACATGAGAAAAAATATGGAATTCCGTTTGCTGTCTATGAGCTAAATGTTTGCTTCCACATTTCTAAAAGCTTGATGTCATGAAGTTGATTTTTCATATACTTATTTGAAGGATCAAGACTCTTAATAGACGAATTTTTCTTTAATTTCACTAATTGTAATAAGCGCTCTAATACATTTCTATGGCCAATGAGATATAAACATGAATTTCTTTGCAAAATAATATAAAAATTAATTATCCAGTTTACATACTAGCGAGTATTAGTCAAGGAAGATATCCGGTTCCTGTTAACGTTCATGTTACTGCCACTTCAAGATGCTGATCTTGATGATAATCGAGGTCGTTTGGAAACAATAGATGCTCGTGTTTCTTTCTCCTTCGATTCTGTATTTGGGGATTTCGAAGAAAAGTTTAATTCATGTTCATTATATGAGTTATTTTGTGTTGCACTTGTCTAAGTATCAAAACATTCATAAAAACTATTTTTAACATTAGAAATACTCACTATACTCAGTCTCTGTACACATTTTTTGTCTCTTAAATGACGAAAAAAGATGATAATTTAAAAAAGCCAGCTTCTGTAAATGACAATCTAAATTTAACACAGCATCGACATGATAGCACACAAGCAAATGAATTATTAATCGATTTGTTGATCTCCAATCATTATTGCTGTTACGTTTTTCGGGGGTTAATAATGACATACGACACTGAATGTTTATCTGCAATTGAATTATTCTCAAAAATATATGCAGATCAATGTTTTACATTGAGATAAACAATAATATAAACGAAAAGATGGATATATGTATTAATTATTCGGTTGAAGACAAATCTGAGTCCATCAGAGAAAATCAGGCATACAAACTCTTTCAATTTTTCTTTTTGAACGATTGGTGCATTCTAATTTTTGAAGAGTTAAGGCTGTTAGACAAAGCATGTTTATCGAGGTTTTCAAATTCTTATTCAAATATTTTCCTTTGCGTTACAAAAGGACTGACAATCAGTTCCTTTTTTGAGTGAGATTGAATAGAAAGAACTTTCATTAGAATTGTATGTAGAAGTGAACATAATAGAGAGCGTTGTCAATAGATCACAACAATAGTAGTTAAAAGTGTATAAATATACTTCAAAACCAGTTTTGGTTTTGGTGCATGCCTAGATTAGCTAATCAATGGAATTCCAATGATCAGCAGAAATTCAAAAAAGAAAGTATCAAATGCTTAATAACGACATCTAAAACATTTCGATATTTTATGAGTAATAATAATTGGCCGAGGTAAAAGCCGAAGACCGAAGCAGCCTCAGTATACGATTGATCTTTACGAAAAATATAGTAAATCAATGAATGCGAGTCCATACTTTACCAGTGTCTGACTAGTATAAACGTAAAATAATATTTTGAAAATGAATCAGTGAAATGATCGTTGTTTACCCTATCAGAAATTAGGCAACTGTACGAAAATTTTATTTCAATTTGAATACACGCATGGAAATTTTTTCACTAGTTTTCCCTTAAGAGACAAGTCGAGTTGTCCAAAAGCTTTATCATTTTTTGTTGAAAATAAAATGATAAATTTAGACTAATTCCTAACTCATCAACCTGGATAGGATTTAATTTTTTTAAATGAAAAAATTTGGCACAAATAAACAATAATATATTAGTTTAAAGTAGATGCATCGAGTTCAAGAGTTATGTTCTTTTTATATAAAAGAGTTAAATGTTCTCGGATGCGCAAATATAAGATGTTTCAATATTTAACGGAATCTAGCATAAAGCATTCAATTTACAATCTGATAGAATATTTTTCTGAAAATGTATTTCAGAAATATTCTTGACATATTTTAAAATATAATATAAGAGCGCCTTCTAATTAGAAATTGGCGCTTTTACAGCGCTTTATATATATATTTGACGTATCCAATCAATGCTTTACGCTACTTCGGCCTTCGGCGTTCACTTCGGTCGTTTATTATTACCCATGTTTTACACAATCGACTTTTTTTTATCTTCGACATTTTTTCTTTCGGTATTTTTTTGCGACATTTTTCACTTCGATTTTGTTTTCTTTGGACGTTTTCATATCTATTCGTCTAGTCGACTGACAGAACACGAAAAATATGCAATACATGTTTTTAATTAAAAGTGCGACACAAATATGTACAGCATATTTTTGCAATAGAGAGCACAACACAAAAATTCACGGCACATAAAGCCGATGTATTTTTATTTTGTATGAAGGCTAGTGAAGTAGAGAAGTCCCTAAATCAAAATCACAAAAGAAATATACAGAATATTTTTTCTTGAGTATTACGTACTATGTAGGTCTTCCAAAGCAGGCTTACTGAATCGACAACATCACACAACTTTCGCTATAGGACTAAATAATATTTTGTATTGATTCATTCAACGTCCTTTTTTTCTTTTCTTTTTCTTTTCTTTTTTATATAAATAATTGAAGTGCACACCATCATTTTTTCACTTTTTTTTATTATAAAAAGAGAAACCAATATATTTTCTTTCCTTTCCTCCTCTCTTCTCTTATATACGAGAATACTCAAGTAAGGGTGCCATTGATTCGAAGTTGTCATCTTTTTTGTGATATTTTAGTAGTACAACAAAAAAAGAATGGCGTCTACACCATCTTCTGGCACTGATTTAATCAATATTAAAGTTGAAATATCTGCGATGAGAGCAAATTCAACGGTCGATTTAGATAAGATATCATTGTCAATGACAATTGGTGAATTAAAAAAAGCTGAATGTACAACCAAATGCACGGTTTGGACGTTCGAATGAATTTGAAAATTGGGATAATCGACGCCCACTGTCTGACTATTTTGTCAAGGATAGTGAATCGTTCCAGTGCGTCTCACAATGTGTCATAGAAGATGGACAATCTTCTTTCGATGACTATAATGAATGGTTATCCGCTAGGAAACAATGAGTAAGCGAACAAATTCAACAGCGATTACGTTTAAGACAACGTTCCTTTTATTTTCTTATATAAAGTAATTTTATCATCAGCTTTTTTGCTTCAAATAAAATATTTAGCTAAACTTTTTCACATGGATGACGGATATGAATTACAAAGTAATTCAGAGAAATCAAAAGGTTCTATACCAGGTCTACCATGGTAGATCCTGGCATCCCGTTGTTCTCTGGTTCAGTTTAAAACAGCGGAGGTTTTTTTAAAATCTGAATTACTTTATAATTCATTTGCGTCATGCACTCTTTTTAATCGTCTTTTTCGAAGATAAAATAATAGAATCAAATTAGATCTTTACACCTGATAGTATATGAAGTTTACTATTAGATTCGCTGCAAAAGTCTTTTTACTTCATACTTGCTTTATTTTCTGTAGGCATTGTATGATATGGTCACTCCAGTGCTACTGAGGTGGGAGGGCTAAACTCTAGTCGAAACGTATCGTGTTCTGCTTTGAATCTGCTTGATTTTGAGTGTGTTACTCACCCTAAAAATCTAAAATACGTCAAAGCGCAATGCTGTGATAGTGCCGATCGCGTTACATGGACAAGTCGCATACGAACGTATGACGTCTATAGCGTAATTTGACTACTAGATTTTGCTTTACATTAAATCGAAACTTTCAATAATAAATCATTGAAAAGGCGGTCATGAGAAATTCAGATTGGTTCCACGTCTGAAGTTCAATGAAAGTTATTATTTGTTAGTTATGAATATGCATTTAGTATCATTCAGAAAAGAAGATGGAATTTAGTTTATTATATTCTATTAAATCTTTGTATGCGATTATTCCAAGTATCAGAAACGTATAGATTCATTCCAGGATCAAATGCTATATCGTAGGGATAACTTAATTGATCATCAGCTGCGCCCGATTGACCAGTACCGGCAATGGTGATACCAAAGACAGCATCGGGGCAAAACATTTGAATGCGATGATTCGAAACATCAGCAACATATAAGTTGCCATATGGATCCATAGTAACCCCTTGTGGATAGAATAATTGAGCAGAACTATTACCAGGTCGACCAGGAATACCAGCATATATATTGCGATTTTCGTAATCACCGATTATCCATTGAGTAACGGAATGAGAATCTTCATTCGTTACATACAAAATTTGATTAACTTCATCTAAATATAAGCCAGAAGGATTATTCAATTGATATGGATTTAAACCGGCACCATTGCCACCCTACAAACAAAAATGAAAATTTAAATTCAATTCAAAACAAAATACTGACAGCGATTATGGTTCCAACTGAAGTTTTTGGATCCGACTTGAACGGCCATTTCATGATTCGTGCATTTTGTGTATCAGCAACAATTATATTTTTCTTTGAATCCACTAAAACTCGACTAGGATAACTAAATTGATGTAAGGTTGAACCACGGGTTCCATTGCCAGCAACTGTCTTTCCACTAGTAGCATTCTTTTCCCAATATTGAATTCGATGATTATTCCAATCAGCAACAAAGACATTTTCATACTCATCAGCAAAAACATCGACTGGTGACCATAATGTGTCTGCAGTAGATCCACCAGTGCCATCTGATTGACCAGCAACAGTAACTGCTTCACCATACCCAAGGGATTTTAAAACACGATTATTCTGAATGTCAGCAACATATAGATGTTGAGTTTTTGGTTCAAGATATAAACCACCGGGAAATGCTAAATAAACTTCTGATGATCCTTGGCCATTACCAATAATTGTGACACCTCCAGTCATCCATTGTAAATTACCTGGACCTGGAAATTTAATAGAAACCTTTAATTCTCTTCCTTTCATGTACTATAAAATATTGACTGAGCATTTATTCTAGAATTCTTTACTTATTTACATCATTCCTTACTGATCTATCGAAAATATTCTCACTTACATTCACTGGAGTCTTTGTAAATCTTCAAACCTAAATAATAAATGAACAAATGAGAATTTCAATAATTTGTTTGCGTACTTTGGACGTTGATGAAAGTAATCCTAAAACAAAATAGTCATCTTTTATTAGATATGTAAAGATAATTGACTCACATCGAATAGATGACGAAATATGATAACATCATTGTGTAACTTTCTTTAATTTTTCTGAAGATGTGATTATATTCTTCGTTAAGCACACCTTTTATATCATGTTATTCTTTTCTTATCTTTGCAGCATCATGTATTTCGATTGTGTTTTTTTTCCAGTCAGCAATGACAACGAAAGAAAGATATGCAAATTTTTAATAGTGGAGTCTACTGTAAAATGCTATCTCCGATTTCTACGTGTCGTCAAGTGTATTCATTGACGAATTTCACTGTACGTTCACTATTGAATATATCATCAATATAACTATCATATTCGATTTTTTTTTCGCTCACGCAAGTCAATAATACTCAGGTCGAGCCTTACAACGGTTGTAAACGGCCGTTCCAGACCTTAACTTGTCGTATGAAATAAAAGATATATGGCACCCATAGTTTCTACTATTCTTTAGGTCAATGGTATCTAATCAAGAACAATGCATGTGTTGATAATAGTGGTGGTAAGTTTTTTGAAATAGTGCTGCTGTACGGCATTTTGTAGGTATGATAGCGAATAGATTATCTGAAATAGAATCAGTGAAAAGACGTTATTTATTAAGAGAAATGTGAGGTACTTTGTTTTGGAAAAGCGTTATTATTTTTCAATTTTTCATTTAGGCAGAAAAATCAGTGGCGTATTATAAGATTAGTGGATTTTGAACTGATTTTTTTATAATTCCCGGTTTCTTCTACATTGTACTCGTATTTCTTGGTCTTGTTGATCCCACCACAGTTGATCTTGAAGGAATTTTGCATACCATTCTGTATAGCCTAGTGGTAATCCGTGTCCTCGGGGTGCAGGATTTCCTTGTAGTACATTTAAATGTTCATGTTCCCAAACTTCCTGTCTTTTTTGTGGAGTCATTCTTTCTAAATAGTACTCTGCCAGCTGTCGTTCGTCAAAGTTAGGCGAATTTCGCTGTAAGTATGAGTAGTGCTCGTATTATTCTCGTTCTTGTTGATATCGTTTCTGTTGTCGTCACGCTTGCGTTTGTTGATGTCGTTTTTCTTGAGCCGTATGCTGTGTTTCGGTTCCATGATCTTGTTCTTAAATATCTGAAATTATATTTGTCGGGTTGAGTTGTATCGATGATGACTGACTTGTAGTTACCACTCCGACCAATAGCAATTGATCAATATCAGATTGATTTTCATTGAGTGTATTCAATAGTTCGGATCGAATATGACCCAAGCTGCTGTTATTCGTGTTTGAAACGATTTTTCATGATTCTCTCGAAGCTAATGAAGGTTTTTGAGACCGGGGAACTCAAATCTAACATTGATTTTTGGAAAATCAATATTGCAATTGCTTAATGGTCGATTAATAGCACTTCTGGGGAAATACCGGTCGAATTCGAACTCCCCACATGAAATTACGTATAGGCAGCCATTTTCTGAAAACTTCGATTTCTATTGGTTCCCGGCTGAGCAAGAGGTTTTCGAGGAAAATGGAGCTCAAATTCAAGTTCTTCGACCATTCAGAGCGCGGCAAACAGACGAACAATTTTCGTTCGATATAGTTTTGGTTTTGGATCAAAGTCAAAACCTCAAAACAAAAACCATCAAAACCAAAAGGTTTGATTTGGGTGCATCCCCAATTTAGTTATCCAGTGCACAATTGCTTATCTGTAACGAAACTGGCAACGATTATTGGAAAACTTAGTATGAGCGAAACCGTATAATTGTTCCTCTTACCTTTCAATAACTATGATATCGTATCTAGTTATTAAATTAATCAGCAATCTTATATAATTATTCTAGTTCCTCTCACTTTCTTTATTTGATTTTCCTGATGGTTTTTAAAATACATTCGATAACTGAACATACCAGCATCTTATAAAGAAAACTCTTCCATATACTCCGTTTCAAAATTCACTTTTTTTATACATAACCCTAGCCTCAATCCTGTTCATTCCTTGAGAAACCCTGGAAGGATCTTTCAGGATCCTGAATCTCCAGGATCTTGTCAAGTTTTATTCAGGATCCTGTTTCGAATCCTAGTAATTCTTGTTTCCAGGA
>CAJNYU010000670.1:0-51133 GCA_905331475.1 Rotaria socialis | reverse complement strand
TGTAGGCAAATTTTTCTAAATACTGCATTAGGTTTCAATCTTATTAATCTCAAATATGATTAAAAGATAGTTCATCGGATTATGTCGGTCCAGACAAATCAACGGGTCGGGTCGGACCGGACCGGACCGTTGTGATTAATGTATCGGTCCGGGCGGGCCCATCTAGTTGACGGGTCGGGTCGGTCCATGAAAATTTGGACCGTTGCGACCCCTGCTAGAAATGTGTAGATGACACAATACGCCATCATGACGACGGGCATAGGCGACACTCTCCATGTTCGTCAAAAATAATATCGAGGTGACGTTTTTCTTTCCCATCTGCTAGCAGAGTCTGCACTGTGTTCAACGAATGAATCTTACCCTGTGGTATTGAATGTTGAATACACTTCTTTTTCGACAAACTGTAATTTAATTGAATAGTTGGATTTCGACTTGAAAATTTGCATGTAGCCGGGTGCTGACTGTGACCGTTTCCATAAAAACATTAAGTAAGTTTTTATGAAAAGTCTTTCCGAGATACAAAGTTTTCTAATATTCCATAGTGTATAAAAGTGCAAGAGTTTTCTGAAGTCCCAGTAGGAATCCATGTCATATGAGCTTTTACTAATACAATACATAGGATCTGCAAAACAAATATTCATAAATATCGAACGATAACACACGGAGAGATCCGTCGTTAGCGAAAGTGTGATTCAAGAAAGATGTTGCCTCATAAAAAAATCATGATTTCATTCACCTTCTTTCGTGTCACTGTAGTGAGATAGGTTGGTTATCATGTGCCACAAACTGAAATCCCGAGATACATATCTACATCATATCCACACTTGTGGAGAATAAAACAAATATGATCTATTCTGGTGACCAAATAGAGATTTTGATTTAGGGATTTTTCAATTTAGGAATTTGTTTTTTTATACACAATAAGCTGTTCAAGTCACAACCGAACAGGGCCACAGTTAGGCATGCATCTGTACCAGTATACTGGGTACTGGTAACCAGAATCAGCTCTCCGAGTTTCTGATAAGCAGAAATACTTTTCGAAATGATTTTAATAAATATCGAATATGAACGATTTCGGTAATCAGAACGTACTTGCCTACACTGTTGTTAGCGCTAAAGTACTTAGTTTCAATGGTAAAAGATTTTCGGTAGAAGATGGTGTTTAATTATGATCTAAAAGCCATGTCATATATTGAAGAAAACAACCCTAAATCAAAGCCCCTATTCGGTCACCAGAATAAGTCATATTTGTTTCATTCTCCACAAGTGAGAGTATGATGTAGAAATGCATATGGGTATTTCAATTTGCGGCAAATGATAGTCATTCGATTATCAAAGCACCTAACCTACTGAGAGATCTTACTACTACTATGTTTTTAGGGAAATTTAGGACTATGTTTAATTGATTTTTGCTGTTTCATCACTTTAGCAAGTGTAAAGGACTTCTAAATTCGCAAAATTCCACTGGATATTTACTATGGTTTTCAATAAGAATGCTGAACAAAATTCCTTTCCATCATTATTTGAAGAAAAGTGCAATCAGATGAAAATATGATTGAGAAGCTCTCAAAGTGCGCATTTATTTTTATTCTTCCGAGTCTTATATACGAAATAAGGATGCATAAAAAACCTTCGATATTACTCAAATGCTGGGATCTATTATTAACTGTTGGGTGAAATTTATCGCATTGTCAACATTATTCGAACTCCTGCAATCTTAAAATCATCCATTGAAGTAACTGGAACGGTGATCTATGCATAGTGTTGACTTTAAGATGATGAAAATCTGGCTTCATGATTCAGGGACGACTTTACCTGATATCGATAATATGTGTCCATGATTGCATTCAATCGTAACGATACACTGTAAACTGAACATTATCCAAAATACGATAGATAATCTCAGTAGGTAATTCCAGAAGCGATGAAATGATTTTGCCAGGCATTATTATTGTTGCTTTTTAAATAGTAGGAGTTGTTAGAAAAGAAAAGTCTTTTGAAATGGTTTTATCTCTACTTCTAGGTTTGTTGACAAACATTCATCAACTTGCATCGCAATTATGAAGTTTATTTCTCTTATCCTCAGGCACATGAAAGAATGTAGCTGAAAGAATCCAATAACTAATGAAATGCATGCATTTTACTGTCACTATACTAAATAGTTTTACCTAAACTGTATGAAAGACTTTCAAGTGCGTTTTATTGCTTATTTCTTAGCGTAGGTTTTTATTCCTCTCACACATGATGTGTATGCAAACATTTCGTTTTGTATTTGAAGATAATTGAAGAGCAAACAATTTCATAACACGATAAGTTTTGAAACATAACGTTAATAAAGACATCGGAGACTATGGGAATATAGGGATTTTTTGTGTAATAAAGTATAAATATAAATGTTGTGAATCAACCGATAGCCCTCTTCCTTGTTTTCTACTTCCATTTAAATTCACTAAAGCTCAAAACATAAATACATATGCCAAAAAATAATTCATTTTATAGTACAAAATTATATAATGTCTCAGACACATTAGAAGAAACCTCTAATATCAAAAAAGAAAAAAAGATTCCCACGACTCAACTATCTCTGATAATAGGGTTTTTGAAATGAGTGCCATCGTTTTAACTATTATTTTGGTAAATTATTCAAAAATTCTTACCACCATCTTGAATCAACGAGGACTTTGACGGCCATGCATGAGATAGAACTATGAGCACTATTACGCAGTTCAAAATTTCAAGTACTGATTTGTCTTGTGTGACGTTAATTTTCAGTAGATACGTACTAATTCTTGAGTTCTTTTCTAGTTGGTTGTATTTAGTCACTAATGACCTTTGCTAAAGCCTAGATATTTTTGTGCCAGACGGACTACTACGATAAATATTTGAATAAAATAGTAAATCCTAATAGTGTTGAACTGTAATCACGCTCATGAGTTCTGCGTCAATGAATTCCATATATTTCGGACTGAGAAAAAGTTTTATCAACAATTTTTAGCAAAAAACTAACACAAATTATTTTTATCGTTGTTTGTCTTAATAATTTCCCCGTTTGATTTTTATTTTATTTTATCGAACAAAATCAGATTTTAAGATTTGTGTAATAATTATTCCACAATGTGAATATATGCATAAATGTCAGATGCATTCCTTTTTGCAATTCAATAATTTAATATATTCTCCCAATTAATATTTATGCTCGTCGTTTTTGAGCAAAATTATGATAGAAAGTAACAAACATTTCCATTCGTCCTCTATATCGCTGCTTTTCATAGGTGCGTTTATTCATTCCATGTTTTATTTTAATCATTGGCTTGAGAGTCCAGGTTGGTAACACATACGTATCCCACATCAGGGTTTTTCTTTGTTTCTGTGATTGTTAAGATCAATTTTTATTGGATTTACGTCTCTATTTACTATAAAAGAAAACAGCGACGTTTCCATTATGACATATGAATCGAATAGCACTCTCGTTATCGACGAAATTGAGTATGTTCAAAAATGAAGAAACTAAAATGTGTTTTTCATATTATGAAAAATTAAATGTTTTTATTTCATTTTTTTCCCAGTCGTCTATTCGTGATATATGACAGAGCAAAAGAATATATAAATAAAATCACAGCTAATATAGACCAACAAATTAATTCATGGGAGTATCGTCGACAAATCATTCTCGATCAAATGAATCCAACATCATCATTTGATTTTCTTTTACCAAAAACTCAACGTATTAATGAATTAACGATTGAAGCTGTTCAAGGTTACATAAAACAACTTTTGTTGTTTTTTAATATTTAAAATAAAATGTATGTTTCAGTTTTATGTCGAGCTGAGGTATTAATGGAACAAGTTCTTCGTATTGATCCAAGATCATCAGTACAAATACCTTCAGTACCAAGATTAACATCATTTTCAACACGTTCATTCGATAACAATGTGTCACGCCCAATAACAAATAGTGTTCATTCGCGTATTCATCATCCTGTATCCTCACCATCATTGAATTCAATCAGTCAACAGCAACTACCGTATACGGAGTCAATAGCGAATAATAAAATACTTGGAAAACAAGCATTACCCGTTCCTGTGCTTCGAACATCACAACCAACACCAACTAATCGTTTGTCATTAGCAGCTACACAAGAAAAAGCTGGCTTTAAACCTATTGAACAGCAGCGATCATCAACTATTGCCGATACTACACCGCGGCCAACACCAATTCACCCACAAACCGCTTATTATCCAGCTAATGAAGGACTTCATTTTGTAAGTTATAAAAGCATAGTACGTTTTCATAGTGAGGCCTGATTGAATATCTTAAGAAAAACGATAAGTTGAACTTTGTTTTCAATTAGACTACACCCTTTTCATGTATGTATGATTAGTAATATGTGCTACGGGAAATTTTTATAAAAATATTGTCTCTAGGAGAATTTTTTCATTAGGGAATTCAAGTAAACGAATGTTTTCTTTCGAACAGTTCAGGTGTATTTTGTCAACAACAAAAATGAACCGAAACTGATTGATAGAAATTCGGTTTTTGCTTCTTCATATCATATCTTGTTTTATTAAATCAATCGATGTATTTTCTTCGAATTTGCAAATGAAAAAAAATCTCGACTTTTCTTATTTTCGATAGCAAGGGAAATTCCTTCTACGTTTTGGGAATTTATTTGTTTTCCAGTAACTGATTTTACACAACAACAATCACGCATGTTTACTTTGATTTTTAATTAATACAAAACAGACATGGTTGCAAAATATTGTTTGTTAACTAGACAATGCAATTCTTTGTTTATTTTTTCTCACTAATCAATATTAAATTCTTTATAGATGCGTTCAGTACCACAAACATATCCTACACGATCACCACAATCGGAACATGGGACGACGTCTTCTATGATAGCTGCTTCAACAAGTCACATGACTTCTAATTATTCACAACCACCTCGTATGTGATGTTAATTGAAATTTATCTTTAAAAAATTCTCATTTTTAATCTAGGCGGTAAAGTTCAAGTCAAATTACAACGCATTCCACCTGGCACAAAATGGCCACAAGCTAAGATCGATGTTGTTGATTCACTTTCGGCATTCTATGTTGAAAATTGTGATCCAAAAGTACGTGAAAGTTTTGAGCGTATGCTAGAAAATCTTCAGTAAGGAGAAATTTTCAAAGCTATTCACTAAAATTTTCTTTCTCTTTTTTTCTTTTAGTGATTATTATAGTAGTCTAGAACAATCAAATAAATTAATGCCTTTAGAAAATATCGGTATTGGTGATTTCGGTGTAGCAAAATATAATGAAGATGATCACTGGTATCGTGCACGTGTATTACATTGTGAAGAAAATGATAATATACGAATTGTTTTTATTGATTTTGGAAATATTGAAAAAATAAATATTCATGATTTTTTTCCGCTTGATAAATTATATACCGATTTACCAGCGCAAGCTATTGCTTGTACTCTATCTGAAGTATGAAAAACTAATAGAAAACTTATTTTTTGTAACAATAATTATTCTTCAAGGCTTATCCTCGTACGCCAAATGATAACGATTCGATATGGCCACAAGACACTGTTCAAATATTTAAAGATGCAGTAACTGACTCAATAGTTGAAGTTACATTTTCCAAGTCCGAAGAAGGAACGGAACAATGGTTTGTGTTAGAATTTTTCATTGATGAAAAGTAATTGATTTTTCTTCTTTTTTTTTATATTAATAGGCCTTTGCATTTCGTAGTAATTACTGTTGGTAATCAGGTAAGATTATTTTTAAGATCAAAACTTCTTTGTTTTTCAATTTTTCTTACATTTAGACTGTGACAAATTTACTAAATTTGAAACAACGCATTGAACCGAAAACAAACCGTTATATTGCTGAAAGATTAGCAAATTATCTTAATCACCAAGAATATATTCTCTTCAATGTGCCGATTGGCGATAGTGACTTTAATTGATATACGAGAGAGATCAAAACTGAACTATAATGAAAATATTATTTTAATTTGTTTGTTGATTAGCGACAAATTATTTTTGTTTTTGTTCGCATGTCTGTGCTTATGTATTCAGTATTTTATATCTCGTATCTAAAGTGATTTTCTTTTTGTATTCTATTGAATTGCTGTCGGAATAGTTCATCAATGTGTTTATAACAAGATAACAAATATTTAATTGGTAGAATTGACTAGATGAGACCGAATTCATCTTAATATCAATACATTTTAGATCATTGTATTTTCTTGTTATTAATACAATATCACCTTTTGTCCGTTATTTTTTGATAAGTTCATGTTTGTATTTTATTCTTTATCATTAATGAGAGAAAAAAAACAAGTGAAAATAATGGTAAACATATATATGTATCTTACAATTGAGAAATTTTTATGCGTTAAAATGAGTCAAATAAAATCAAAATTCTTATGTTCATTGTTTGAATATCTCAAGTAATATGTTTTTGTGTTCCAAAAGTTCCTCGTACCATGGTATCATTTCGTATCAAAGTCAATATGAACGAAAGAAAATATATATATTATCATCAATGAAATTTTCACTCGAATCATAAAAATGAATTCTCTCGTTGACTTGAAACTTAAATAATTCTTCAATATTGAACTTTTTTAAATATGCTGTTGATTTTAATGTTATTCAACCGTTTGGACGCATTTATCCTATGGTCGAACGTACAAACAAAGGCGACATATGGAGATGTTGCAGGACATAAGTCAATATCTTCCAATGAGCACAAAGTAATAATCAGTTAGTCATTCTTGGTTAATATTTATCTGGCGTTTCAAATATACTATTACACAAAAGAAAAAGATCAGCAAACCATGACGTATGACTGTATCGTGAACTAAAAAGGTAGTCTTAGATTTTACTCTACGATGACGAACTACAATATGAGTGCTGTTCAATAGCTCGGTTTTGTGGAACTATTATCTTATTTGAAATAATAATCCCCCAACAACTAAATATGTATTGATTACCATAGAGCTCATATAAATTCCATTCTATACGTACATTAAAATATACTATATCTTGTTTGTAGAGATCAAATATTTAAATTTCATATGTAGAAATTTTTCCAAATATTTTAAGACAAGAGATAAATAAACTTGAAGTTCGAAGATGATCGTTGGAAATCTATTGTCATAGGTCATATTATATCATGTCGTTCATTTTTTTTCTCTGTCAATAAAACGACTGCTTAAGTTAACCAATGAGTTCAAGAAATAGAATCTTCATCGATAGGTATAGTGCCATGTATGATAAAGATCGTTAGGTTGGTGAGACCCTTTTTTTTTAAATTTACGCTTTCATCTCTATTTGTATAAATAAATCCATCAATAAACTACAGCATTCAATTGAATCTTATTTTTAGATATGAATCCTTCCAACAGTTTACATGCCGTCGACCTTCTCGACGATGTCGATCATCTCCTTTTTTTGTGTGATCGTCTTAGTAATCGGTTACTTCAAGTGAATTCCTACGTCGAAGAAGTCAAACAAATATGGATAAATAAACGACGTGCCATTGAATCAGATTCTAATATATCACCGATTATTGTTCAAAAAGTATCGAAATGTAATCAAGTTTTATTAAATGTCGCCGAAAAACTAGCCATTGTTGAACTACAAACCGAATCATTACATAATCTTCAATCTTCAATTCAAAATTTAGCTACAAATAATATGGAAAAAAATGAAGGTAAACAAAAATAATTCAAACGTCAGACAAATGAGTATAATCACTTTTTTTCTATCGATCATTTTCTACAATATTCTAGCGAGTTCTGTACCGTCATGTCTTACTAATGTATCAATACGTGGTTCCTCGTCCATACAAACTGCTTCTGTCAGAAATGAAACTGTCAATACTGGAATTCTTTCACAACGAAATTTACCTTCAAATACAGGAGGGCGCTCAATAAATGATCAACAAATTAACTTCGGTATTCAGGGTCCATTACATGTTGCTACAAATTCATCTACAAATACATTTGCACCAAGAAATACTGCACCATTATTCCAAGAAAAGATTCCTGTAAAACATCAATCACCTCAAGTTCAATCTGCTTTTCATCGACCGCCAGTTGGTCAAAAGGATACTGGTAATAATAATCAGCAAAGAGGAGCTGCACTACAAAATCTCCTCATTACACAAATATCAGATCATCAAGGAGCACAAAAGCCAATACAAAATGGTACAATTCATGGTTATCAACAACTATCATCAAATCCTACTGTACCACGATCATCAGATCTGCATCCATGTAAGCATATACAATATGGCATGAATTTTATTTCAGGATTGATGTCTATCCGTTTTTTTTTCATTCTAGCTCGAACATTAAGTGAATCCAATGTAATCAATGGTAAAATTCGAGTTAAAATGCAGGTTATTAAAGCTAATACTACATGGCATAATGCTGATATACCAATTATTGATCACCCATCAGCATTTTTTGTTTGTAATCAAGATCCACGTGTTGCTGAACAATTTAGTATACTATCAATGGAAATGAAGTAACCAATAACAACAAACTATCAGTTGTGTCTCATGTCTAGCTTTTTATTTTTCTTAGTAATTACTACAATAAACCAGTTAATACAAGTGTACCATTGAAAAATCCAACTATTGGTGATTTTTGTGTAGCTCGTTTTAGTGAAGATAATCTTTGGTATCGCGCTCGAGTTGTTCTTATACAAGGTATACTCTATTCATCTATACGGAAGTAATATTAAATGAAAACAATTTTACGTTTAGAGGAATCGATACTTATCGTTTTTATTGATTATGGAAATTCAGAAAGTAAACCAGGAAATGAAATTTTTCCAATGCAAGAAATATTAGCTCGTTTACCAGCAATGACTGTTGCTTGTACATTAGCTGAAGTAAATTTTATTTTTCAGATACACTTTTTTCTCTCTAATAGAATGAATGTTTTAGTCATTTCCACGTAATGAAAATTTTTGGACTCCAGAAGCAACTCAAATGTTCAGTTTACTTGTGAAAAATCGCATCGTCGAAGTTCAATTTCAACAAGGCATCGGTCAACAATGGTATGTATTATGTTTTAATATATTGATATTTTATTGTATTATCTTTTCTTATTCTAGGCCACTTCATTTTGTTAAAGTTATTCTCAATGGACAAGTATATCTTAAGATTTTTTTTTATATGTAATATATCATTGTTTTCTAATTTTTCAGTCAATAGCTCAACATCCAAAATTGGCACCATATTTAATACCAGCTCAGAATGAACAAATTGCAATGCATTTTAATGATAAACTCACATCAATGGAATATATTTTGTACAATGTTGCCGTTGTTGAGTCAGATATTTATAGTGATAGTAAGTGTCATTTATATATATATATATAGAATATCATATTATCATCAATTCTATACTTTTTATTTAGCTCTTCCATGATAAACTTTATATTATTTCCAGTGGGCAATATTTAGCCTATTTAAAACATTCAAAAATTTATATATATTTTTCTTCTGTGTGTTTCCCTTTATTGAAGGTTAAGACGTGCTTCTATTGCGATTTCTTTCTTCATAAACCAAGAATCTAGTTCAGTAGATACTATAGTATTTTCTGCTTCTTCTTTTTGTGTTGTTGTTTTTTTCCCCAATCCTTTTTGTTTTCCATATATATGTATGTATGTTCATGTTTTCGTGGATTTGTGTGAAATATTTCTCTTGTATCTATGTTTCTAGAAACATTTCCTTTCTATTCACGAAAAATATAAATAAAAAAACGTGTTTTTGAAAACACAAAAAGCTATATTGTGCGACATTATCTATTATGAAGAACGACATATATAATGAAGTGTTCTACTCGATGACAAATTAGTTGTTTTAACAATTAAATGGCTATATATTTAATTATGCATATATATATATATATATTATTATACATGCCATGCATGATCAATCTTCAATAAACGATTCAATAAACACATCTTGTTAGACCTCTTTTTTTATAATCAATCTACCCCAGAAATATTTGCAAATCTGGCACGGATTTTCATTCACGCGTATACTATAAAAATTTATTCAATTTACTCAGCATGAATTGGATCTTCGTATTATTACTCATGGTATTAGTTCTGACAAAATCACAGATACGAGTCTACTATTTCTTGAAAGGATTATTTAATAAATTATATGATTTTTGCTTTCTTTTTTCATGTTAAGTATATCTGGAGTTGCATGGAAAATGGGTAATCCCAGTAAAAAAAAACATGACTTTTTCGAAAGATTCTTTGTCGAGGGATCATCACGGATACTGGCTCTGACAATAATTCTCAAGGATTTTCGGCACGACCGCCCACTGAACGGAAAACTCATATTAAGCATTTAATTTTTAGAGGCGATCCGCGAGAATTTCTCGGTTAGAAATCATGAAATAAAAATAACATAAAATTGCTCATTGACTTACAGCACCATCTACAATTACCATGATATAATCAATTTGAAATAAAAATCATGTCTATATAGAAAATTACTTCATCCTATTATTCATATTATTGCAAAATGAAACTAAAAAATGTATTTGACTAAGATATTCGTGATTTTTCAAGGCATTTGTCCAGTAAATGATTTCATTGGCGAATTCATCTAACAATGACTTCATTTCTTGTAGTTGTATGTACAGTTGTTTTTACAGACAAATAGGGTATTTTATGAATTTCAATATGAATTTTACTAATTGATACTCAATTGTATTGATATTAATACAGTATAATGATGTATTATTAAATAAAATATCATCTTTCTCCAATATTCAATGAGACAGTGCATTTTGTCAGTATAAGTGCCATCACGTTGACTTGTCATCTTTGATTAGGATCGATTTCTTTATGGTAAGCAAGCCATTATGGTAATTTTCACATGATCAATATTTTTCAAAAGTTTCAAAAGAGTTTATTTAAAGTAGTTACTGACATAGGGGAAAGATTTTGTTGTATTTCGAAGATTCTCATGTATGTTTTCTTATAGATTCATTGGATTTTCTTCAGCTAATTGACGATAACAACTCAATCACTGTATCAATCAGACAATCCTATAGTAATATAGGCATGGAAACAACAGAACTCAATACAATCAATCAATTTCAATTCAACGGTATGCAAGATATGCTCATCTAGTTTTCGTCGATAGACAGTTGACTGTCGTTGTGAAACGAGCAAATTATGAAAATGAATTCCGTAATTTCAATCTTTCATACTGTACCTTTTATTGTATGATAGTTAACTTGTTTTGAATCAGACAAAAAGAATATATGAAAGATCCTTTGTTTACTATGTATTTATTATAGGTGTTTTCGAGAAGATTAAAAAAGCAGGCGTCCCTAAATGACAAAGACATTGAACTTAATTAATGTGTACTTTGAATTTTATAGCTCATAAGTTCAAACTAGATAGTAAACGTATAGGTTACAGTGGCTTTGAAAAAATTCGATTATTTAAATTAAAACATTCGAATCTATCGTAATATACTTTTTAGAACGGGAGATGAATCATTGCAACATGACATAGAAACAATAATTCGATCGTGTCTGTTCGATGTGGTGCTATTTTTACGAAATATAATCTTAACGTATTACAAATGAGTCACTCCATCCGTGACATGGTGTACAATCTAAAATATATGCACATAATACTCGACCATAATGACTAAACAATCAATATACTTGGTATAACAATATCACATAGTGATTGTACGGCAATCGTACATGCATCTTCATTAGGGAAACAAAGCATAATACTGAAACAAAAAAAGCTTAGAATTGTATATTAGATTGTTGAGAGATTCGATATAACATTGTGTTTAAGAAAGTTTTATTGTTGCTTTTTGAATGTAAAACTTACATATCTCAGTTAAACGAGTACATCTTAACATCCACCTATGATTAGCCTCCTGTTTTTCGAATAGCTTGCAAATAATAATACGATGTAATTTTTTTCATTTAATAAAATTTGAAAAATATCTTTCATGTTTATTGAAATAATATTTTGTAAGTGTCCGCTGAGTTTTGAAAAAGTGTTATTTTTCTTTTCTCATTGTAAATATCTATATGAGATGATAACAAGAAACGTAAAAACATTGGATGCCAAAAATATAAAAGAGCTCTTACGTATTCATTAGCATGCTTGAAAAATCGCAACTACCCGATTACTTTCAAAGAATACTTCTCATTAAAAGTTCATTGTGTTCCACTGAAGTATCTTAAAGTCAGAAAGCTTCTAACTAACTCTTGTTTTTCACATGAACTGTTCTTTAAGGAAAAATTGTGTGTTACTGATAATTTGGAAGAAAAGGAAGATGCCACATCCAGCGTTCAAAGCATCATATATTTAGAGAGAGAAAAATATAGACTTTCGAAAGCTAGAGTCATTCATATATATCAACCATAAATGACTCGTGAAACCACTCCCTTAGTGTTTATTATGATGGGGCCAGATACTAGATCTCCAATAGAATGATAGAGAAGCGTATGACAAAAACAAATAATAGTGATTAAGTGCCATTGACATTGATGTTCATCTAAATAAAGAAGACAGTTTGATGTCATCATTAATGTTACTGTACTATGAACGACTTGTCGACTTTTATTTTTAATTAATCTTTACTAGAATATGAATCAATAGTTATAGGAGCATGTAAGTCATTTCCATCGTATAATCATCGTGTAACCTTGAATTCTATTGACTATAGACACAGATTTTGCGAGTGAAATAAATCAATTTTTGTGAGAGATTGGCCGAACTTCACACATTATTTTTTGGTGTTTCATAATTATATATGGCATTTCAAATTGAAATCTCTACTGTTAATAGTTTAACTTGAGGATAACATATGTGAATTCATATGAGATATGTTTGCGATCATCTGATAATTTTCTTTCATTTTAGAAGTTCAACAGTTATTCAATATTGAAAGCCAATGAAAACTCTATGATAGTAATCATTCATCATTGATCTTTATTCAATTGACGATGCATCGACAAAGTATTTCAGTAGTTCCATAAAAAATATCAAGTCAGTTTTCGAACATTTTCATATGATGGTAAACTCTTAAATCAAACGAATTTTATTCAATGCATTTGATATTCTATGATATGATTTCTAGTCAGTTTTGCAGAACGACATTAGAAAATGGATGATCTTTCACAATTTACCATATATCGATGACTACTATATAGTACATGATTTGAATTAGAGTATGGAAAATGGTGAATTTCATCGTGTTCATATTCTTCGAATTGATTACCACAGTAAGTTGATTGCACTAAGTATTATATTGACAAAATTCTTCTGCGATCGAGTTTCCGTTAAATTTAAGTATTTCTTCTTGTTAATTTTGGATTTCTCTATTAGAAGAAGCTGTTTCTAACTTCTTGGACAGGATAAATTTTTGAAAATAGATAAATCAACTTTATCAGAAATACAAGATAAGAAAATTTGACATCAATTGAATTACAGTATACGAAAAGCTCTTATCCACATATTATAAAGAATGCTACGAATCATAAAACAGACACCATCTTGAAATATGCAACTGTCGCGTATGATTATTATTTGTTAGTGATTTCATAATAAATATTATTTTCTTTCAACAAGTATTTCAAGGCTATCATTATTTTCAGAAGACATGAAATATATTTATCTTTCGTTGATCATAGTATTTTCATAGCTTACCTAAGTCTTATAATTATACGTTATAGAGTAAAACTAAAGTCGAATTATAATTTTGCTTTTCAATAATTTGAGATTTAGAAGCAAATCTTAGATCCGTCTACAAAGCAAACAGAGTTGACGTATATAATGATGCATAAGTATATGCTTTTCATGACTTACATGAATTGTAAGTGCAAATACCCCACAGAATTTTGATCAGACGAAAGAAAAGAGTGGAAGAAAAAAAGACCGAAGTTGCGCAAGGTAAAAATATATGCACTACAAATATACCACATCTCGACAATCATGAATATATATATTTGAATAGACTAACTTATAGTCGATCAATATTTATATTTCTTTTCGTTCGATATTTTAGGTGATATGATTAATCGATAAATATAATGAACAAATTAGAAGCTGATTAGCTAAATATTATTGAATCAACTAGAGAAAAAATATCATGATTATTATTTTATTTAAATAGCAACTCGTCTCGGCTTCGTTCTATTGTGCATCACTCAATTGTATTCATAATCATTTCAAGGGCACTATTTACAATGTCCTTCATCGATATCATATTCTAATTTCAATGCATTTGGTATTGATTTTGAAACCAAATGATTTGAATGTTATCCGATGGAGTAAAAAATATTAATTTTATTCTTGATGCACTGCTGTTTTTTTTGTTTGAAATAAAAAATAATTATCGTTGGCAATAATAATGAAATTTTTGAAGAATTTCTAGATTGCATCTTTTTTATTATGAACGATCGATTTATTGACCATGTTTTTATCAAGAAATCAAACGAATATAAACAATTCATATTATCACCATCAACTGACCTTGCTGATAGTGGAGTTGTAAGTCGTATAACACCATTGTCATCAATAAACGATAATAAACCACAGATAAATCACTATGATAATTATGATGATGATGAGTCGTTAACAGCTGAAAATCAAAGACTTTCTTTTCAATTAATTACTATTAGTAAACGTAAGATCCTTTATTTTCATCGATAGCAACGTTTCGATGTTAGTTTTTGGTTTTAGCGATACTAGAATATAAAAAATGTGAAGAATATGTGCAATATTCCAATTGTTTGATAACTCATCTCGATCATCCTTCTGCTATATTTATGCAAACACTTGATGATGGTTTTGCTTTTCAACAAATGCATCAAGATATGAAGTGAGAATTTTTTCTTTTTCTTTATTAATTAATTAATATTTCGATATTGGTAGTCGATATTATATGAATAATTTGAATGAATATTCAAATCCTTCAACAAACTCTTTTGAAATAGGCAATTTTTGTATTGCTTATTCATCGCAATATTTTGAATTTTTTCGTGCTCGGATTTTAAATATTGATCATAGCAGTAGGTTCCAATTTTCAAAAAAAAAATCAATACTCTTTATGCTAATAAAATAATCAATTTAGATAAACAATGTTTAATTATATATGTTGATTTCGGAAATTCAGAATGGATCCATATAAAGGGTATTCGTCCGCTTCATGTTGAATTTACAAAATTAACAATTCAAAGTATTCCTGTAACACTCTCTCATGTATGAGTTCTTTTTCTTCATTTTTTTTCTAATTTTTATATCGATTTCTTAATGTAGATTCTTCCAAAAAGAGATCCGCAGACAGGTACAATCAGTTGGAATACAAATATTGGCAAACAATGTACACGAAGATTACGTCGATTACTTATTAAGCCCGATGGTGAACCGCTTCTTTTTGTTTCTGTGACACTTTTATCGAATGAATCCTGGTGGCCGTTATCTTTTGTGGATATTAAAATAGATGGTCAGGTAAGCATAGTCAATGTAAAAATTATGCTTAATGGCGACCTCTCTATGAATTATTTCTAGAAATAAGAAAAACTTCTTTTTCAATATGTTTCTATTTCTATTAATTTGTCCAATAGAGATCTAAGATGTTAGTAGTTTTTTATTAATATAGTCGAGCATTTTTTCATATCGTTTAGTTCATCAATCATGAAATATAAATATGAATTGAAGATGGTAATATTTGCATTTAGTTCCTTAGTACAAGCCTCTTCTCTTGCTAGTAAATAGTGGGAGTAGAATATACTAATATTGACATTCATATGATTAATGAAAACAGGAAAATATTTAACAAATAAATAGGCCACTGAAAGCTATTTTAATTAAAAATCATGTTTGATTATTAAAGGATTTAGCTGATATGCTTGACAATGATGGATTTGCTCGTCTTACACGTAATAATAAAGATATGAAGATGATTTATCCGACTTTTGGTACACATCCGAGTGAACATCTTATTTTTGGTATTCAACGATCGAAACAATGTTGAAGTATAATCATAGATAAAATCAAATTAATTCATCTCGTACGATTATCTCGTATAGGTTTTTATTTTTCCAATGATTGAACATATTTTTGTGCGCGTATAAAATATTGTATGTATGATAATATTTTTCGAAAATTTCCAATAGCTTTATTTTTAGTCTTTTAGTCTGGCACATGATCGATTTCTCATAGCAATAAAGAACAAATACTTTATCTAAGCTTTCTTTTCTTGTTCTTCTTCTTCTTCTTCTAATCATTCAGTGTCAGATCGATGATAATGAGTTGGTATTTATGTACTTTTTGTTCTCGCTTTTCTTTCATCTTAAGTCAGTATATAACCAAGAATGCAAAGGGATTAAATATGTATACGATCATTTTGTTGATATGAAATCTCCTACAATATCAAACGAGATCAATAAAGTAAAATGATATATATATGTATATTGTAGATTTATTTTTCTTATACTATAAAAACAACTATGACCAATCGTCGATAAGATCTATCGTTGAATTGAATATACAATCGACATGATCATAAACTAAATGTAAGTATTAAATTTATTCTTCTGAACTCGAATTTCAATGTACTCGTCGTATGAAAACTTTTCTATCAATCAAAATTATTGTTTTAAAGATAGATTTGCTATTATTCAATAACCATCGATCTCTATTTTATTAAATTATAGAGAAGTCATATAAGATTTCTCATTGACAAGTGGCAACAAGCATTTTGTATTCGTTCGTTATGCATATATGCAAAAATCACTTGAAAGGTTTACTTTTTATAGCAACAAATCTTTCAATCCAAACAAAATAAAAGAATACCTAAACAACTATGCTTTTTAGTATTTTCGATATAGAATTCTTTGAACGTATTGCCTCTTCATTTAAAGCGTAAAGAATTATATAATGTTAAAAGAACAAACGATTTCGCTCTGTCGCTGTAATTACACATGTACAACAAAATATTTCCTCTGTGTTATGTCAATAAGATCTGACCGATCCTTGGACAGAACATAGCATACTTTAGTCCAGCAATCATTTCCTTCCGATGCATTAATGAATTGGTTAAAAAACCTAACAAGAATAATAGCGTTGAGTATAGAAATTTCCCATCGGATCAGAATGTAGAAAGAAAAAAAGGAAGCCGTGTCTCCACTGTAAATTATCCTTGAATTTGTCGTTGTTCGATCGCTTAATAGATATTAATTTTCTATAGAATATCCGTGACTTTATTTCTAGCGAAAAAAAAGGTTCTCTCCAAGGAATGATTGATTTATTTTACCTGACTATAAAAAGAAAATTTGTTATCTCCATTGAGACCAGCTATGTGAAATTATTTCTTGCCATTAAATATTTTCACTGAATATCATTGCTTGTAATGAACGATAGTTATTATTCTATCGATTAATAAGACGACATGGATAATTGCTACTTGTATATTGAAATACTTGAACATTTTTATGTTCTCGTCGTTTCCTTTAGGCTTCTATGAATCGAATAGAGAGCAATTCAACGTATTACAAGAATGTTATTCGCAATTTAATTCGAGCATGAGTTGTCTCAAAACTAAAGTATAGTAATATTGAGCTTCGATTACATGTCTCATCAATCATTTCGTTTTTAATTATGACTTGAATGAGTGTTAAGCATTAGTTAAATTGAAATTTAGTTAAACATCAAATTTGACTATGAACAAGTGACGGCTTGAGTGACAACTCATTAGAATCATTGTTTTAAAATGTGTCAAATAAAATTTATCGATCACATTTATAGAAAATGGAGGAAAAGAAAACAGTTAATTATAATTATGTTCATTTTACGACGCTTTATCGTAGATACGCGTACATCTGTATAATTGAAGGTATACCTGATTATTAAATTGTATAGATTGAGAGAGATGAGTTTTTTCTTCTTCGTCTTCTTTGTTGTCTCAAAACTGAGTCCTAGTACGTGTGTATGCGGGCATATATAAATGTTTAAATATAAATGAGTAGAGACAAAACACTCAATGACAGACAAAAAGTTTGTCACACAAGGGAACTTTCAACGCCTTTCGCTGTTCCTCTTTTATTTTAAGTTTGACCTAGACATGTCACTTTTATTGATAGTGTGACCGATATAAATATACATATATATGTAAGGAAATAAAGAGAAAGATCTATTGTTCCCTCATCTATTGCGCTCCGAAATTCAATTTTTTCCCACCGTATACAGAAATTAATCGTTCGTAATCATCATCATCTGTTGGAAAAGAAAAAGAAAAAGTGTGCATTCATCGGTCAGTCAGTTATGATGTATATGTCTGCAAGAAGTAAGAGAAGAAGAAAAAAAAGGGAGAGAGAAGAGAGAAGAAAACGTAGAACACAGCGGTGAGTTCTAATTGATATATCCGGGGAAGAAGGAGGCGAAGAAATAAGGAGCGAAAGTCATGATGATGATGCAATGGCTTTGGATGTTCATCGTAAATGAGGGAAGGTGAGCGCTCGGTCAAGTTGTTGGCCTTCATTTTGTATACAGTTGTTGTTTGTTCTTCTCTTTTATACATATATCGTTATAGTAAGCCTATTATATTTGATGTTCTAGTTTATACTATCCTCACATACATATATATATGTATGCTTCTTAATTGCGCGCACACAGAAACAATAACACATACGTTCCTTTACTCTTTTTGTTTTTTCTCTAGATGGACATAGAATGTGGACGAAACGATATATGAATGACGATAGTACACAAATGCTTATTTTTCTTATTACATTTCTTTTTTTTATTAATATAACAAATGGCATTAGTGAAAACACGACAAATATTACATCATATGAGAATTCATTATCAATTGAAAAACTTCTAAATCGACAATATGATAATCGTCAGATAAAATTAAATCAAACAACAAGCGATCGTCCATGGAAGAAATCGAATTCTATTGAAACATTAAAAAAAATCATGGCCAGTTATCGGCAACGTTTGCCGCCGAATAGTAGAACGTTAGCATCGGCTAATATAACAAGTATGTTTAACCATTTCGAGAAAAATAGAAATCCATATTTATATAACTAGATGCTATTATGCTAGACTAGTAAATCAGAGAGTATATTTGTCTTGTTGAAAGATGATATCATCAGCTATCAATTTCTAACGTTAGCAGATGTTTTATATGTCAGTAAATCTATATATATATATATATATATATAATTATATATAATCATGTTTTATTACGATTTTCTTATTATGTAGTAAAGATTTCAGATTACAACAAAAAGTCTATTTTTAATATTGTGTAAAAACAAAATACGTCTTAAAATAGCTGAACCCTCGAGAAAAGCTACTGGGATGTTTCTATTAATAGTGGTATACACAATGGGAACTGAATAACTTGAAAGAACTAGAAAATTGTTTTTCAATATGTCTATTCTTATCACAGATCGCAATTGACATTCGTCATCCGTATAAGATTGAGTATAGATTAACTAATAGAATAAATAACAACTTTTACCTTTATTAAAAATTGACCAGTCAAGTATGCCGAAAAATTTGTCTATGAAATATTGATTTATTCTCCTTTTGCTAGTAAAAATTCACCATCAAATTATATTTTGATTGACAAAAAATCATCCGTTATTCATATAACAATGGTTTCAGGACGTATAAGAAATGAATACTCTTGTCAATGATTGATTGATTGACATCAAGATTGATTACTAGTTGAGAAAAAAAGAAGCGAAATTGATAAAGTTTGCCTGAGGGTAATTGTATGCTTGATTATATTTTTAAAAATATCTTCAGCTATTACAAGTACACTACAAATGACGACAACAACAACAACAACAATAGAATTACCGCTTACATCAGCATTTCTAGTACGTGTAAAATCAAAAATTCTACCAGCCGATCTTACAACAGAATCTCCGACAACATACGTTAATACAGATGAAACAAGTACAGATTTCTTAGAAACGATTCCAACGTCAACGGAATCGACTCTTCTATTATATTCATCTTCAACATTAAAGATCAATACATCATCAAACGCAACAATATTTGCCATTATACTTGCTTGTAGTTTTAGTGGTTTTCTTTTACTTGCCTTCGTTTTTACATTCCTACTCAGGTAAACAAAACAAAAACAGTTGGAAACTTTTAATCATATATTACTTTTTGCCTTGCAGACGACGAATAAGTATTGCTTATTTTAAATTACCTTGTATACATTCGTCATCGGCAGCAAAGGATTCTCGTGACAATACACCATTGTCTCATTCACCAATTCATGGTAAGCGTAAATAGGATTAGTTTTTGTCTGGTGTAGATTAGGACAACAATGTGTGATAGTTCTTGTTGTTTTGTCATCGTAAATTAAGTGACATAGATAGTTAGTCAAAGTAGTAGAATAGAGTGAGTGAGTGAGTGACGTATATATGAAAATGGGCAGTGAACAATCATCTCTAGCTGATTCGTTTGATGCAGCTCATTTATCGATTAATCGTTTCAATCGAAATCGTCGACAACGATTATATACTATACCAACACGAAGAAATTATGCACTGTCAAATGTTAAATATCAACAACGTTTCGATGATAATGTATCAACAATATCAACAAATCTTTCGACTGTTTCACTATCAACAAATTTTTGTTATAGTAGGTTTTACATATGCAACTAGTAGTTCTCATCATATCATTACATATAGATCACTTCTTTTTCTTTATTATCATGTGCATGTCAAATAAATTTGCTTGCTTCATTGTATACACTGAATTGCAATTGAAAAGAATGAATATTTTTTGAATTTTATTTCTTGTTTTATAGGTAAATTTACTATACCAGAAGAATTTCCAGTAGAACAATTATATGATATTTATATACAAAAGCATTCTTTAGATGATTTGGCTTTTGCTATTGAATTTAAAGTAAGTCAGATGAATTGTTTAAATGTGATTATGACAGGCTATTGAGTGTTTGTTATTAAATTTGAACTGAATAAAGAGAATTATAATACGGACAATTGGATATTAAGAATAGAACAACGAATTATTTTACTCGACCTTTTTTTGGATAAAGTTAATAGAAGCTTTTAATTTAAATAGGATTATAGAGAAATTTTAGTATGTCTATTCAATATTATTTTATAATTAACTTTGAACTTTTTTCATTAGTAATTTTCAAAGTCAGAATTTTTTACATAAATTAATTTGCATATAATAAATTTGTTAACTATAATTTCACTTGATTTTTTTATAGAGTATTCCAAGTTTTGATGAACTACCGTGTACAGCTGCAACGCGATCAATTGTTTCCTCGAAAAATCGTTTTCTTAATATTTTACCTATCGATGCTACACGAGTTATTCTTAGTCTATTGAATGATGATCCAGCTACAGATTATATCAATGGAAATTATATTTCGGTTTGTTATATTATAATTAAAATTTCATTTTTAAACTCATTGGTATTTTGTCTAGGGCTATAAAACTCCAAATAAATTTATTGCAACACAAGGTAATATATATATATAAATAAATAAAGACCTTAAGATTAACTTGTTTTAATATATATTTAAATTTATGCTTAGGTCCAAAACCTGATACATGTGAAGATGTATGGCGTATGATATGGGAACTTAAGATAAAGTCAGTTGTTATGTTAACAAATGTTATTGAAGGTGCATCACGAATGGTAAGTTCGAAATTCTTTTTCTTACGAATTATTTATTCTTTTGTTCTCTTTTTCAAAGACAAAATGTCATCAATATTGGCCTGAACTAGGTCAAACAATTACTTATGGATCATATTGCATTACATGTGTTGATGTAATATCAATAGGCGATTATGATAAACGCTATTTTCAGTTGAATAAAGTACGTTCACAATAAAAAAAAAACGAAAAACCTTTAAAAATTCGAATATCTTTTCAATTTTATAGATGCATAAAAATGATGAATTACCTTCACCATCATCATCTATCGATCCTATTGATGATGCCTTATCGTTATCAACAATAAGTTCGATGAATGATGATCACCAATCACATCTTGTTATACAATATCATTACAAGCAATGGAAAGATATGGATGTTCCTACTGATTCTCATACATTACTTCATTTAATAAATGAAGTCAATGAACTAACATCACCTGAACAATATCCCATTGTTGTTCATTGCACGTAAGAGAATAAAAACTGCTTTTTAATGAGAGAAACGTTTTCGTTTTATTTTTTCTAATAGAGCCGGAGTTGGTCGTACAGGGACGTATATTGCAATAGATGCTATGATCGATAAGATAAAACAAGAAGGAAAAATTGATATTTATGATTTTGTATTACAAATGCGTCGCGAACGTAATTTAATGGTACAAACAGTGGTATGTGATGATGTAAAACTAGAATAAAGAATGCAATTATAATGTTTTTTTTCTTTGTCTAGAGGCAATATGTATTTATCTATCGGTCATTACTTGAATATTGTCTATACGGAAATACAAGAATTGAAGCAAATAAATTTCGATCAGTATATTCAAGTTTAAAGAAACCTAAACAAAATTTATTAGTTTCAGAATATAATGTATGTGAATAGATAGAAGGCTTCAAGTTGATAATATTGAATTTTTGCTTCTGTTTAGAAATTATCCTTATTACCTGTTGAAAACGTATCACAACGTGATGCTTATTTTGCGGATAATATTGATAGAAATCGACATCCACAAATAGTACCATGTAAGATTTTATCGCCTTTTAATTTAAAATTATCAGAAACTAAGAAAAAAAGAGTATTCTAAGTGATGCATCGGATGTTTTGAAGTTTGAATTGTAATCGTAAGGTTTTTTCATATATCGAGAAGAGAATGCGTTAGTATGTAATTATTTTGAGGAAGACTTTTATAATGATACTGCGATTTACTTTTCATAGGATAGAGTTCACTGAGATATCATTCTTTACTGTCGTCTATCATTAGACAATATAAAATTTCTGTTTCGGTGTCTGTGAGCAGCATCCAATGTCATATTGTATATGATTATTCTAAACGTAGATGAGAATTTTAATTAGAACACGAGTTTCAAATGACGGTAACTCTTCATTGTTGTCCGAGTGATTGAGATTAGGAAACTTTCGAAGTCCATATTATTATACATATTATCTAAATTGAATCTAAACGCATTACTTTTTAATACTTAGATGATCGTAATCGTGTTTGCTTAAGCCGTATACTTGGACATCCGTACATAAATGCATCATTTGTTGAAGTAAGATTTATTACTGTTTCCGAACAAAACAAAAATGAATTCTAATTCTTAAAAAAACAATTAGGGCTATTCTTATCATTGTTCATTTATCATAACACAAGATCCATTATCAGAAACAATTCATGAATTTTGGCGAATGTTTATTGAACATGATTCAAATTGTATTGTACAATTGCATACCATGGCTGAAGTAAGTTTTGTTTTTTGTGTGAACTTCCCTTAAATTAAATTTTCATAATTTTCTAGTCATCTCCAAAATGTCCACTTTATTATCCGAATGATTACGATACAACAATGAAAATAGGTTCAACAACATTATTAAAATTAATTCAAAAAGAACTACTGCATGAGAAAATGATCACAAGAGAATTCTGTTTAACAGATACACGTGAAGCACTATCAAAAACAATTTATCATTTCGAATATCTTCCTCCTATAAGTACAAATGATGAATTTGAGAATGGACAATGTTTTCCAAGTATTTTAACAAATAGTTTATTTGATTTTATTGGTTATATTAATAAAAGACAACATACAACAAATCATGATCGATATATTACTGTACATTGCGGGTATGTTGCTAGAGAGATAATTCTAGTCGTAGATAGTTAAGCCATTTTTTGTCTGTCTAGAATGTTTCAGAGTAATTTATTATTTATAGAAAAAATTCTAGTATTCGATTATTTTAAATGCTACTATATGAGTCGTAAATGGTCCGTAGTGACAGGTTATTAGCGTGTGTTAGATCATATTCGAAATCAGAACAACATATAAGAGATGAACGTTAATCGGTAGTTTGGATAAAAGCATTGTTGCATAACGAACAGATGCGTCTGTGACTAGCGATGTCGTAATATTGAAAAGAGTGACAATGAAAAAGAATTATCTATCCAATATAATTACATTCCTGATTGATTTTTAATGACTTGTAGTTTTTTTCATAAGAGTGATAGGAAACAATATGTCATGAAACAGAAAACAATTCTAGATTCTATGCCTTGCACTAGTTTTATTACTCGAATGACGTGTAGAATTCAGAGTATACGAACCGTTGAGTAAGAAGCAATGCGTTTCGCATATTTCTTCTTTTGAACGAATAAACAATCATTTCTCAGAATATTATTTTCCTTCCGATGGCAGATTATGATCGTTCTAAGGTTGTAACAAGTTGACCTTAAGACTTCATGTCTCAAAATATAATCGTAGTGTTCCGGCATAGCGCCAAATCATTAGTTATAGATTTCATATGCAGATAGGATACTAAATAGTTTTTAATATTAATTTCAATCAGAAATGGGGGCCCATCTTGTGCCATATTTTGCATGTGTGTTATGCTATTGGATCAATTGAAAAATGAACATGCTGTTGATATATTTCAACGTGTACGTGCCTTACAACGACAACGTGCTGCCATGATTACATCTTTTGTAAGTTATTTAAAACTATTTTTGAGTTGTTCTCTTTTGTTGAAACTCGTTTTCTTTTTCTTTAGGCACAATATGAATATTTCTATGAAATGATATTAAAATTTTTGGAAGAATCTTTTGATCTTGCCGCAGCAAAATCTTCTCCGTCATTAAACAACAGTGTATATGATAATAATATGATTGATCAAGATGATACTCATGATCGTCTTTAAAAAAAATGAAATTCTCTTATCTTTCTACGAGCCCATTTTCTAGTCTTTGCGAAATGTTGTTTTCTCTCTCTCTCTCTCCTTTTTATGTTTTCCAGATAATCGTCCTTTATCTCGTTGCCTTATCAATCTCATATCTATTTGTATATTCGAATAATTGTTTTTCAAAAAATTAATATATCTAAACATTTAAAATAAATCTTTATTTCTTTGTTTTTGATTTCAAGAAAAAAACATTGGCGTCCAGAAAAAGAAGAAGATGAATGAATACGCAACAGAAAGAAGAAATTATCAACAAATCAATAGCTTCCTTGTTTTGTTTCACTCTTATGGAGATTTTGGTTGACTCGATAGAAATCGTTCAAGTAAATTGAGCATTGCACGTGGTTGATCATATGGTACCATATGACCCGCATTACGAATAGTTGCCAAGAAAAATCGATCGTCGTTGGCTGTTTTTATATAACCAGCTATTTCAGGATCATTATCAGCAACTTTCCAAACTATTCTATGTGCTTGACGAAGTTCATTAGTGCCTATCCAATTAAGTTGACTAACCCATTCCATTGTTAATGGTGCAGCAATTATAATATCTAGTTGACCATTGTAGATCATTACACTATAATTTGCGTTTGCAATCGCTGCTATTTTCCAAGCCATACTTTGCATCTAGAAGAGTTAGTTTACAATTCAAAAATTTAATACGGCTACTTAAGTTGAACTTTTCTTTTCTCTTTGATGTGTAGACGTCAAGAGATGTCCACGAGCACAGATTGTAGTTCTTGCATAAGCTATTGCACAATTAGAGTAATTCATGCATTGAACTTATAAACATGATGTAAATACCGACAATGAAAACGATCAAGTAGAACAAAACAATAGCAGCTGTTCTGCTCAGCATGAGAGAATGTCCTTTGCCTTGAAGCATGTGTAGATCTAATTACTCATGAAGATTCTTTTTGACTGTCCATTTTGCAATTTTATTAGGGAAGCTTCAAAGTGAAATTAACTTCTCCGTCAAGATAAGTCTATAGTATACGACTTTCTTGTCCCGATATATATAGTTCATACGCAGGAAAAAACACATGTTAGATTTCAGTCTAACTTTCTTTCTTACCATATCATTAAGTAACATTTTTTCTACAGTTTCACTTTGGGAGCCATAAGATATATTTCCAACATGAATTTGTTGTCGTCTGTCAGCACGAGTAATAAATGGAACAAAATAGCCTTGTTCTTCTGGAGCATTCGTGAGTAAATAATTAAAATAATTTTTTATACCAGTCACATTATAAAAATAAGATGTTGTATTGAGAAGATCACCATTGAGAAGAGCATCGAATAAACGAAATGCATCGAGATATCGTTCTTGTTCAATTGCATAACGCATCAGTGCTGTTTGTAAGTCAAAATAAGATTTTTGAGATTGATCAATAAGGCCAATCTATAACGCGCAGTGTACTAGATGATTTTTTTTTACAATTATAAGATTTATCAATCGAATTTCAAAAAATGTCAGAAAAGAAAACTTTTGCTCCTTATTTTTCTATATTTTAATAGCACAAGTGTGTCACAGTACCTGATAGAGAAAATCTCCATACATATATTGATTGATTGGATCGCATAGTCCATCGCCGATTGTCATGCCTTTTAAATTAATTTTAACTTTGACTTGTGGATTCTGATTTTCTACATGAATTTTATACGTGATCGATGGTACATATTTTCCACCGTAACTTTCTCCTGTTACATAGAATGGATTTGATTGATAATCTTGATATATTTGAAAGAATTGTGTTAATCCTGAATAAAGATCGCGTGCAACATCTTCTTGCGAGCGTGCATAACCCTGATCGTTTTCTGTAAAACTGAAGCCAGTTCCAACAGGATTATCAATAAAAATTAGATGATAATTTTTATTCCATGTTATTTGCCGTAACTGTATATTTCCGTTCGCATCAATATAAATAGGACCGATTTCTGTAAATAGTGCAAATAGTGACGACGACCCAGGACCACCTTGTAACCAAAGCATAATTGGCGTATCTGATTTATTTCCATTTTGTGCAGGGAAAAACCAAAAGAACATATTAGAATTATATTCTTTGTTCACAGTTAAATAACCTGAATATGATTTTTGTTTATAAGGTAATAATTCAACTAGACTACAAGAAAATTTCAAAAAGACGATAGTAAAAAACCAATAAAAGTAATTTAACCTTAAATTTTTTGCTTCTTCAAATTTTCCTTGCTGAATAAGAGGCGTAAGAAAAAGTGGTTCGCCAGGATCATCATTAACATCGAGAATAGTAGTTTGTCCTGTTGGATATAATCGACGAAATGGACCCCGATATCCATTTGTATTATACAAAGTAGAGAAACAGACGAGTGCAACCAATAAAATGTGCATCTCTAAAAAAATTTACAATTTTTCGTTTAAGATATCGATGCGTATCCTTTTATATCTATGTTATCGAGGATACAGTGTCAAGGGAACATTTTCTTCATTAAATAAACCAGCACCATCAACAAATTATCTTCAAGATATTCTTGAAAAAGCGATACTTCGGTTTTGTCCTGCACGCCGACCAAAAATTTTACTTTCAACATATACTGAATGCAATGTACATTCATTATGTAATACAGCTGTAAATATAGCATTCGATCGACTATCAAATATACTTATATTCCTTTACTTTTTCAATAGACTGTTGATTTTGAATTACCTGGTAAACAAAAATTAGGAACAGGCGAATTAAATATACCATGGTTTAAATTTAATATTAATCGAATGCTTCTTGAAGCAAATCGAACGATGCGTGTCATTGATGCACGTTTCGTACACGATGCATTCGAACCTAAACTAGCTGCTCTACACCGAACATATCTATATCGGTTTAGTGTAAGCTTTTTTTTTGCTGTTGATATATTCAATATATGACTCTAGTTCGATTTTTCTATCACGATAATTTTTTTTCTCTACAGACTAGTTCAACAATAACAGTAATGGAACAACCGTTAACTACTTATTTATCATCACCAGTTTCATTGCCTCTTCTACGTTCAGCAATATCGCTTATTCATAATCGTTCACTTGATTATTCATCCTTTACAACAGCAGAAGCTCGTGCTCTAATAAAAGATACTAATCGTATTGTAGGAATTACATTATCTGAAGCTGGAAGTTTATTTTCAAGTTTACAATCAAAGCCTTCACTTAGTTTTTGTCTTCAATTAACTTGCACGAATTTTCTTTATCAAATGGTACGACGGTTAACAGCAGATCTTATTCAAGTTGCACAAGGCAAATTAACACTTGAACAATTCGAACAAAAATTATCTTCGCCGTCGAATAATAATCAAGATAAACTTCTAGATATCAATGGACTTTATCTACAAAATGTAATGTACGATGAACAAGATTTTGAACGTTATGTGACTTATACGACGTTAACAACAAAGAAAAATGCGATGTACCCGTTAGCTCCGGTACTAACCGGAGAAGAATAAAAATGTGTTGTGTTTTAGAAATAAAAATATTCAACGATTTAATTGATTGATTTTTTTCCTTCAAAAATCTATACTATCTGAATGATTATGGTGTTGACGCGAAAAATAGATAATTATGATGATTAATACCTATCTATTAGAGATGTAAAAAATCAATTTCAGTTGATTATATGATAGTCATCGATAACAATCTGTATGGAAAATATAATAGAGATATTATGAGTAATAGATTATCATCTTTTAAATAAATTGCAATGCAAAAAAGAAATGTTTTATCTGATATAAAAATCACTTTTAAATAGAAGTTACGTACTATGTGATGAACTTTTTCATCAGCTTATCAGATCATTACAATAGAATAAAGCCAGAATAGAAAAGAAACACATTCAAGTCAAATCGATAACTCTAACTAGACGTCGAACTAGTTTATCTACTAAATATCATGACGGGAAGTTTCGTTTTTCTAGTCGAGAAATATCGAAGTAAGGAAAGGAAACTAACGAATGAAAAAAGAAATGTTATTACAATATGTCCTTCAGCGATGTATTGATTTCGATCACACTCAAAATCCAGGTAAGCTGGAAAATTCCAATGGGTTTTGTTCTTATGTTAAAGCATCGAGATGTTGATTGCTTTTTAATAAGAAAAAGTACACATTAAATATGTGCATCATTACAAGTATTGGTTACTATTAAAAATACGATCGTACTCAACGCTTGTATAGAGTAAACTATAATTTTCCATTGTTGAACAATTCTTTTGTTGCCATGCCGTTGAAACACAACAAGATCAAGTACAGCTCTCTTTCAGGCATAAAAAATCAACAAAATTTACTATTTTAGAAATTATCAATCAGCCGGAGAATTTTTTTCTTCAAGTTCAAAATTCTCCGATGACTTTCGATTGATTCTTTTGCTCCCGTGTGAGACAATTTAACTTATCAAAACCAGTGTAAAAAGCTAGTCGAGAACACGGTCTATCAAAAATCGACCAGCTCATTGATATACTTTATCCATTATACAAATATTTTGACATTTTTCGTGACTATCAAACATGGACATAATGAACCATGGTTTAAAAGCATACGAACATTTACAATGATATCTATTCAATCAATGTATTTGAAAGAATGTTTTCGTATTTTTTCTTTTAGAAAGAATAACAATAATAATAATAAAAAGAACAAAAGTACTATGGACTATCGTTGTCCCTATGTAATTATCTTATATTTGCGTTTCTACTCTTACGTTGTCTCGTATATCCACGAGAGCACAATAAAAATCGGAAGTCATCTATACAACTAATGATCTTCTTACCCTCTCTTTTTTTTTTCTTTCTCCTCGTTCTTTTTTTGTGCTTCGAATAAGCGAGAAATAGACCGAGACGTTTTTACCATAGTCATATTACCGTTTTGCTCATATATGCCTGTCATATTTAACTATCAAACCATGATTCCAATGATATTTTTATTAATGTTAATTTTTCAAAGAATTCCCGGAAAATTTTTATACAATTCCGAAAGCTCATCTATTATCGTTGTACGACATATTCGTTTACCCACCGACAATGAACACTACCGTATACGATGTCCATATAATTTAAATCATATAACTCTCACATTATTGAATTATTCGAATGGAGATTGTTTCAATTTATATACAAAATCGATGCATAATGCCTGTATCAATAACCAATCTCCTTGTCGATTTCATGCAAAATCTATTAAACTCAGCTGCAATGACCCTTCACATTCAAATCTTGTTGATATCACTTACCATTGTTCAGTTTTATCTCTAATGTCATCGAATACACAATCTTTGAACAACGACAAGTATGTAACAATAACAAAAACAGCAGTAGCAGCTAATTTGATTTCTTTCTCGCTTGTAGAATATCATCATCTTCTAAAATTGCAGATGAATCCATTTATTCGACCTCTCCTCCATCAAATACAATTACTTTACATGCTCTATCTTTTCCATCAGCTTCCATTGATAGTGAAGAAAGTATCGGTATATTTCTCATCGGTCTCATTACAGTTTTTATTCTCTGGCTGACAATTTGTTGCATGTGGTTTGTTGGATGTAGTCATAGGCGTGAGCAAGACGATGGAAAATGTGAATTACTTTCATTTGGACCTCATCCAAAAGTTGATAATATCGATTTTACAATTATAACTCAAACCAAACCAATGATTGTCGGTAATCTATCTGGTCATACAAGTACAGGCGGTCTTGACAATATTTGTGTTTATGTCAATCCTCTCGAAAATAAATGCAGCTCATCATCGAAAATAACACAAATCGATTGACAATCAATATACACATACGCATGCTTGTGTAACACATGCATAGTAAGTGCTTACACATGCATACATATGTGCGTGGACACATGATAATGATCGACACATCATCGATCGTTTTCAATTGTCGACCTATGTATTATAACATTGATGAACAAGTACTTTTAACTTGACTTGAGCAATTTTTCAAAAAAAAAAAGAACACGAAATGTAAAAGAAAATCTTCATCGCCATATTTCAAATAAAAGTCATGCAATCATTGAATGTCATTGATATTTTGTACTACTCTTAGCTACACTACCAAGAGACGAAAAGAAGAAAGAAATGAACAGTTTATAGTCTAATAAAAGAGACAATACATAATCAACATCATGTTAATGTTATTAATAAATATTTCCATAAATTAATTTAAATACGATTTCATTCCAAGGAACAAAAAAAAACAGAACTATATTATCGTAATTATGTATATTTCAATTAATGTTTTTGCTTTGTGGACGATTGAGACTGTAAATCTATCGTTAATAGTACACTGCTGTATTATATCATGAAAAGGGCGCGATTCCTCCTTCAATATCTATTATATGATCAGCATGTCTCTTATGGCAATGAGCTCATTTACCATTTGATGCATATTCTGTTAACGAGGAACAATCAATGAAGATACTATTATGACTTTATATTCGGACGAACAATTGCTCGACGAACAGATAATGTTTTCTGTTAAACACATAGAAAATCATAACCATCAATATCAATCCTTCGTGTCTTTTCAAGCGATAATTTTCCTGGCAAATGTTCTTACGTAGTAGCCAACAACAAAATACTAACTATGAACAATCACTCACCGATAATTAGATAATATTGTAAAAATTTTCTATTTTTTTTACTTGCCGAGAAGAAAAAATAATCTAAAATTTGGAAAAATTAGTTTTTCAAAAATTTTCTACAAAAAAATGATTATTTCTATTAAAAAACACCGGATAGTATATATATAAATATATACGCATATGAGTTTTGAATTTCTATTGAGAAAAATAAAATCACAGTGATTTCCTATAGATTCAGAAAAAATTAATTTCGATTATAACATTCAATAGTGTAGTGGAATTGGTTATGTTTATCAATTAACGATTACGAAGTATTACATAGATCGAGCAAGGTATGTGAATTGTTTATGTCAAACCATTTTTTATACATATATGACTTGACATTGTCATTGATCACTTTAATGTATTAATAAGTTTCAGTCTACTGTTCTTTTTTCTTTTCGAAACAAAACAACGATTCAGCTTTACATATTTTCACAGTAAAAAGGTGAAATATATTTAATGGAAGGACTATGTAGCCTATTCTAATGATGTAAATCTCTACAAAATGGGTTTGTTATTTTTACATATGAATACTGTAAATCGATATTTTGGCTTGAAGCATGATCATTGACTTCAATCAGAAAATATAACATTTTACTCAGCACAACTTAAGAAGCATGCAGATTAAAAACAAGTTTCTCAATGATGGTCATACAAATGAAAATAAAATTAGTTCGGTAAAAATTTTCAAGATTATTAATACATCATCATCAGACTATTGTAGACAGAGAGTTAAGCGGATTTTCTTATGCAAATCTGAATTAGCTGTAGAAATATTTTGAGATGTTGTCATCTTTCACTTTGAAAAATAAGCCATGGCTATAAACGCAAGTGGTTCAAAAGCATTATTGTACGATTCTCATATTACTTCCAGTGATTAATAATTTATGAGCCTTTTAAACACAAACATTTTTCTTATTTAACCAAAGATTATACATTTTCATCAGAGACCACAATGATCTAACAAATCAACGTGGATTTGTTTTGTTGATTCGTCACTATTCAATGTTTTTCATTGTGTTAAATGATAAACTTTTGCTTTTAACGAACCCAGGACAGTCATTATAATCCTTGTAAAGACTACTGTTATTCTCAGCAAACGATCGCGATGCCCGTTTTATAGGATCAAGGAAAATTACGATAAAAGGAGCGCCCTTTTTTCAATCGATTTGAACCTAGGAACATTTATAAATTTAATCCGATCTCAAATACTTTATTAATTCTCCCGTCAATATTATCATTTATCCTCATAAAACAAAAATAATGAAATCCTTTCTCCTTTTAGTTGAAAAAAAATCAACCGAAATCTGTTCTGTTTTATCAACACCCAAGAATATCAAACGAGGATAAAACAGAAAAGACAAATAACTATAGCAAAAAAACCACAGACAAAGAGTAACGAAAAGAAAAAACAAAACATATTGAATTCTTCTTCTTAGTTTTTTTTTCTTTTCGAAGATTAAACGGTTCACCAGAAAGGAACACACGCATAGAAAAAAAATACACATCCCTGAGCTGTCCAGTCGAATGGGAAATGTAATAGAAAAATAGTAAGCGAAGATGATGAAGCCAAAAAAAAGAAAACAAAAAAGAAATGAACAAACCAGGTTAGCGAAGCAAATAAACACGCGCACAACAACAGTTGTCCAAGTATAATAATATAGAAATATAAGTTAAAGAAATAGAACAACAAAAAAAAAAGAAAGAATCATTTGTTTTGTTTCTCTTTATTATTTTATACATCAAGAAAAGCCGAGCAAGTTTTGGACGGCACGTGAAGCTTCATCATCTTGAGATTGATTATTATCCTGTTGATGATTATCAATATCAAGATCGTCGAAGAAAAAGTTAGCTGAATCTGGTACCTCTGTAGGATTTTCATGTTGTTCAATAACACCACAATCGACAATTGAATTAATTGCTAATTGAGTTTCATCGCTTGTTCGTATTGTTTCATCAGGTATGTGATCACTATTGAATAAATCATTATAATCAGCTTCGGACATTGCTGCACCAAGATTGTAATTTGATGCATTCGATAGAAAATCATACGTTGAAGGCGGCGGAGAAGCTCCCTCATCGAGAATCGGCACAGATATTGGTCTGTCTGAATAAAACAAAATTCCGAGTGAAATGAATTTTGAGTTGATTTTTATTAATTATGAAAATTTACTTTCAACATCTAGCGCACGTCTTTTCCTTGTATCGTAATCAACTTTTTCAACTTCCAACTGTTCACGAAGATCATCAAGTCGCATTTTTTCAAATAAATATTTATCACAAGTGTCATTATTTAACTAAAAATAAAAAAATGCACAATAAACTTTCAGTTCAAGAGAAAAATCATTTCTAAATAAAAATTTTGATGATCAAGTTTAGTAGAAGTTGGTCACATGAGAAATATCCTTAGGCTTTCTCTTCTCGATTTAAAACCATGTAGAAATTTCTTAGTTCACATTATGAGAAGACAGATGACGCGTTGCGCATCTAACAGTATATTTCCAGATGTGACCAGATTCTATACTTCTTCGCAAGTAACAAAAGCAAAACTTACTCGATCATTAGCTACAGCGAATCGTGATATAGATACATTGAGTCGTTCGCTGGCAGCCAATAATCGCTTTGCTTCGATTTCGAATGATTCATCAACTACAAAAAAAAATTAATTTTATACAAAATAGATTTTTTTAAGCGAAATAATTATGATCTTTTTACATTGTTGACATTCGTCATCGGTTGGCTCGTATGCGGGCGGTGCAGGTTTAGTAAATACATGGTAACGTGTTAAACGTTTTATAGCATCGCCACGTGTTAAAAAACGTGATTTGAAATCGGGTTTTAATACATGTGCTTGATCTTTACGTAATTGTTGACCGATTCTATGAATTGAAATTGACAAATAGATGAAAGAAAACGAATAATAAAAATAATTCAACTTACAAATCAGCACTGGATATACGCAAAGAACGTGTATTATTATTCGCTGCATTTATTAGCGCTGTTGAAGCAGACGGAGTACCCAAGAGAATTTTCGTTCGAGGATTCTAAAAGAATACAAGTATTTAGTTTTTAAAAATATCGTTCAGCGAAGGTAGAAAATCAGTTTACAGATAGCTTGATAAAATATTTAAAAATGAATGCCCTAATATTTTCATTTTGAACATCTGAAATTGTTGTCATGTTCGTATCTTTAAAAGTGACTATGAATAAAAATAGCTCAGCATATCCGTTTCAAAACGGTATGATCCAAAATCTCTTTCTCGATATATACAACTCACTCGGTTCGAACTGATTTACTTTTGTTCACGGGTAATCTAATAAGAATATATATTTCCAGAAATGTAATTTCCAACTGAACGTATCGAGTGACCGCTTTGTAACCTTCAAAATATCTCTTCGGAACAAAATCAGACCAGGTTGGAAAGCTCTAGCATACTATTTGTGTAGTAGATTACATTAGTCTATGTTATAGTTCGATTTCAACTTATCTAAATTCGACACAGGCTGATACTGTTTCGTACAGAAATGAATTCTTTTTCAAGAAAACAAAAAGACATTCTTCCTTGTCGATTAAAATTTAAAAAAGTAAATGCATACCACAGTTAACGTCGTTGTTGTGTTAAGTCCAGTGGCTGCATGTTTAGCTAAATATTTTGGTACTAATTCTCTTTGTCCTCTTGCAAATTGCTGCTGTTTATCAATAGGCAAAGCAGCTATTTGCATATCTAACTTTTGTATTTGTAGTTTTTGTTCAAATGTTAATTCCATGGGTAAAATACCTTGAGTCTAAAATTTACTGAAGATTTTTAAAAACACAAAAGTAATTTCACTTTCAATCTATACCTGTAAGTCAGGTAAATTAACATGGCGAAGTTTCTTTAATACAGCATTCAATAATTCATCTTGTTTTGCGAGTGGTAATTGTATAAGTGTGGTACCGTTGGATTTCTGTTGTGTTGTTCCGGGCGTTTCACGTTTTATAGATGGATTCGATAGTAACGTATTCAATGTTGTGGATTGATCAAGTAGACGTTGTCGATGTTGACCATTAATACGTGCCTGTTCAACAGACTGTGATAATGTTTCACGATAGCGTATTATTCGTGTAGAAAATTCACGATCTTTTTCTGTTGTTGATTGCATTCGGGATAAATATGTATCGATTAAAGTAATTTGTTTTTCGGGATCTAAATTTAAGAATTGAAATATGATCGGAAGCGAAAAACATGAACAAATATGTACCTTTTCCATTGCTTTGAAGATCATTCATTAATTGAGTCGTTAGATCACTGTTCGATGATGCAGGTACAGCTATAGAATATTTTTTTTAAAAAAACGATGGAATCGATAGAGAATAGTTTACTTTTGTCGAGTAATTTTGATTGTATAGTATCGTTGCTAGCTACTTGAACAATTATATTACCGGTGTGAGGTTTAGATAAAATTGGAGTTGATAATCGCGGTCCACCAGTCATCATCATTAAACTGAAAAATGAAAATTTTTATATTGAATTGAAATTGAATAGAACTATACTTTGATGCTGGACAATTGGTTGTTGTTGTTGTCGTTGTAGTTGTAGTTGTACTTGGACGAACGAACCGAAGTGTTGTGGGAACTGTTGATTGAGTATTTGAAGAATTTGGCTGAGGGATAGGCCCAGTACCTAAAAGAAAACATTTTAAAAATAGCTATACGAGAATGAATTTAGAAGTTTGCTTGTATTCATTAAATAGAAAGCAATCGTTGAAAAGTCATTGGTAGTTTTATTTTTTACTCCGATCAATCATTAGATTGTTTTAATAATATGAGACTACTCTTGTAGATAGTTTTCTATTTCAGACTCCGTATAATCATGAGTAAAACTCTCAAATTATATTTCTCTGTATGAAAATATTTACTGTATTGTGTTGTACCATTTTGTATAATTTGTGTTGGTGCAACTTGCTGTGTAACAGTTGTTGAAGGCTTAAAACAGAAGTCTATTAGAAGAAATTTCATAAATGAAAATAAAATCTTACAATTGTGGATTGTTGTGTAGAAGAATACTTTTGCTGTAATAATTTAGTAAACATACTTAATGGTATTAATGTTTGATTCCCATTAATATTAATTGCAACCATTTGTTGTTGATTTGTTGTTTGAACAGTTGGTTGTTGTTGTTGAATAACGGTTTGATTTAATATTACATTAACATTTGTTTGTGAACCAATGTTTTGATTTAATACACGTGTTGAATCATTCAATGCTATAGCTTGTTGTGGCATTGTTATTAACGATGGATTTGTATTAAAATTAAATGTATTTTGTGTTATTTGTACATTTGTGTTATTTGTTGTATTTTGATTATAAATATTATTATTAGTATTATTATTGTTATTTGTTGGATTTATATTTGTTGTTAAACGATTTTGATCAGGTGTGTTAGTTGGCAATCGTTGAGATCCAGTAGAATTTGTTGACTAGAAAATTTTAAGAAAAACAAAGAAATGATAAATATAAGATTTTTTTGGTTCATATTTACAGATTTAGTCGATGAGCGAAGAAATGATTCGAGTGCAGCTGGATCTCTTAAATAACACAAGAAAAAAAATTTGAATTGGAATAAATAATTGAAGTTTTTCTTACTGTATTATGTCGATGATTGATCGACCTTGACTCATGATTATGAAGATAGCTAAAATAAAACATATATGAACATTCTATATAAAGGAAAAAATACCTACCAATAAAAATTAAAACAAATCATCTAACATAAAGAAATTCTTCGGTTTCTTTTTCTATTGATATATCATTACATCTAGAAAAGAATTGATCGTTAGAAATCTACTCCTTGAGATAAGAGGAGTTAAATGAGGTACGACACATAGGAAGTTTCTTTATTAAAATCAGCTTAATTTTCATTTTATTTTGTTTCATTTGGCTTTTTTTTGTCTTTAAGAAAGAATACTAGAAAAAGATCATAAATTGTTCTTTAATTGAGGTTATGTTTTTTGAACTCGTGAACCTCGTTTTTTTCCAATACCGGACAAGGCCATAAAGTAGAGAAAAAGAGAGAATAATTCTGTGACTCATTTACAAGACCTCACTTTGCTTTCTTGTCTGATCTATCTCTCTCTCTCTTGTTCTCTCTCTCTCTCATTCTTTATTGAAAAAATATATATATATCGAAAAAGAGAGAGAGATTTTTTCTCTTGTCGCCATCTTGTCTGTCTGATGTTGTTTGTGTTTAATAAGACGTCGTAGTAGAGGCAAAGTTAAATGGTTCTTTTTTCAAATAGAAGAAGAAAAGATAATAAATTGTTTATTATAATGTATTGACATGCAAAATAGAAAAAAAGAATGATTACTAGGAAAATTTGTGACCTTAAATTTAATCCGATGAGTTTCAATAAAGATGGCGCTATTCGAAGAACAAATTAAGTTACATTCCGTAAATAGGCGTCAAAATATAATCAGCTGACATATGTCACTGATGGTTGGATGATGAATGGAGGGATATAAGAAGACGATGAATGAATGGCGTCTGTCTTTGTTGTTCTGTTATCTACAGATTATCAGTTTTAAACTAATCATAGTTATCTGAAAGCTATTACATAAATTATGCTTTCCTTTTTTATCCATATAATACATTAAAAGTTATCAATATTATTTAAAGTTGATTCTAAATAAATATATGGTGCTATTTAAACAAATCTCGTGTCTATTATGTGTGATATTTTTTCTATTGATTGATTACTGCTTTGCTCGATTAAGTGATGCCACATTTGATTGCTTAATAGGACCTAATTTTTGGTGTTTAAATGACACCACTGAATTATTATGTGATATGAATAATAAATCCATAGGCCTATGTGGTTACACAAATAAACGTTGTAAAATTGAAACAGGTTTTTTTCATCATTCGACATTTTTGCTTCAAACGTTTCGGTTATGGTGATTTATTTTCTAGGTGACGATTTTTGTAAATCAAAATCTCCAGATCAAGAACAATCACCATTTGAATTTAATGGTGGCTTGACAGGTGTTAATGACAATTATTTTTCATATTATATTCTTAGTCTCTATTGGCCACCTTCAACTTGTCCGTTGATCTATAATGAAACTAATAATTTACTAAGTTATTTTTGTTCACCACATACTAATGTCGGCGAACCAGGTCGCGAACGCTTAGCATTACATGGTCTGTGGCCAACATTTTCCACAAGTGGCAATTATCAAGGCTGGCCACAATTTTGTTCATCAACATATAAAGATTGGTCATATTGTCATATAGATGGAAATTTATGTCCATGGACAAATACAACAGGACATGGTTTTACGCAAGCTCATTATGAATATTGTTTATCAAGAGAAAATATTCAACAATGTCTTGTTGATGCAACTGAAGTTCTTGAACCTGAACAAGAGCGTTTGAAAATTTTAGCACCTGGATATTTAAATCAATTTAATTTATTTATTAATCATGAATGGACAAAACATGGTAAGCGAGAAAAGCAAACAAAATCTTTATTTGAAATCTATTTTAATTATTTCATATAATAGGTTCATGTTGTTCGGGAACATTCGATAACAATATATCTCATTATTTAACAGCTATGCTCGATTTAACTGATACGGTTACACGACCTGGTAGTTTGATTTATGAGGTAAATCAAATAGAATTATGAAACAGCCGGTATTTTCTTTTCTTTTTTGTGTGAACATAATTCGCTATTCGAAAGGAATATTTTTTTTCCTTTAAAACCTTATACTGCCAAGTCTATATGTTATGCTAGTCTAAATACTAACAATACGTCAATAATACAGCGACCACAATGATACTAATTAGAAGTTTATCAACGTTCGCTATAGCATTTAGACATTAACTCTATCAAAATATGCCCTTTATAAAGTAATGTGTTGCAATGTGCATCGAAGAGAATGTCTCATTGTGTAATAGCTAAACAGAAGCGGAAGCCAATACAGAGAAAGTACACATCTCAGTCTGAGTTATTCTTATAGACAAATAAATAGAATAGTTGAATGTCAATTATAGTTCTTATCTGTCGTAAGCTTCGAATGCCAATTCAACCCAGGTTAAAATTAAAATGTGTTAGAATAGAAAAATAGAGTTCTTGTCTTATTTAGAGAAATATATCGAGTGTCCGAACACGTGGCAAATCCTTGTTGAAGAAAGTTTCATAGATATAAATATGAAAGTCATTGAATTTAATTGTTTTGTGAGTTTCGAGATACAATAAAATTCGTGTTTATCTCCAGATTTTAGATGTGTTTGATGAAAGATTTATATTTTCTTTTCGTTAATCATTGACTATCCCACATAATGTTGATGATGTATGAATAGAGAGGTGGGCATGGGTGTTTTCTCTTTGCCTACACTCAGCACGCCATCGGATATCAGGGAGTAAATTGATTAATGCAAGTGATACTCAAATGAATGAATCAATATTATGGTCTATGATTAATTTAACAAACTTAGCTACAATAGATTCAGCTCGATGGCGAACCTATTCTGGAACGTTCTGATTGAATTAATCAAGATGAAACATCGAAATATGTTAGCATCGATTATTGCTTAGCCGAAATAAACATGGAAAACTCGCGAATCAATTAAAAACCTATCGATATTACTTAATTCATTGTTTCGATTAAATTGTAGATATTAATCATTTTCTAGATACCATCTGCTTTAATGGGTAATAAATATATTTTTATGTCTAAAATAAAAAATGACGAAAACAGACTGATAGAAAGTTTATCATACGTAACTTTTCTAGGACTTACAATTTATAAAGATACACAGTTTACGAGAATTCCTGTTCTGAGAATGCATTTTTATTTTCAAGATAACTATAAATGTACGATGCGAACAAAGTCCATTTGATATAAATAATGTACTTGTGCGGATGTATCTTAATGATGTAGTTATCTTTTCTTTTTGTATACAATGTGTCGTCTAGAATACGTTATTCATTAAATATTTTTGTATCGCTAGCAAGTCATTATTTATTTTCTTCTTTAGTACATACAACGTTATGCCGGAGAAAAAATTGGTTTAACTTATCTTATATCGATGCTTAATCAAACGTCAATAATTAATTGTAATTCAAAATGTGAACTTGAAGAACTTCAAATATGCATTGATCGTGATCAAAATACAGGTCTACCGAATAAGTTAATACCGTGTCCCTTGGGTGCACGAAACACAAGTGATTCATGTAGAAAAGCTCGATGTGAATATGTTTCAATTCCACTAAGAAATAGATTGGAATTGAATATTATCAATCAAGATTATGTTCCTAAAATATGGACAATATTGATTCGTGTTATTTTTGTATTGCTAGTTTTAAAATTGGTTTTAGTTTCTTTTGGTGGTTCTTATAACATTTTTTTCCTTCCTTCTAGTCAGTTATATTGACACACAGATATGCCATATTATTATTTGTGGTAGAGCATTTATATAGATTTCGATATGAATCTGTTTTTTTTTCGTCTTTAACATAAATCTCATTTATGAATAAAAATAAATGATATTTTGTATATTATTATTGTTTATATCAAATATGGGTAGTTAACAAAAAGAAGAGAATAAAGAAAGAAGAAAAAGACAAGGGTTAAAAGTGTTCAATAATATTTATTTATGTTAATCAGTTTTGTTTCTCTAATGATTTTTTGGTTCAGCTCCTTTCTGCCGTAATGATTCAATATCTTCTTCGACGATTTCGACTAGTTGTTTAATTTGTTGTGGTTCATCAAGTAATGCCAGATAAAGTTGTCCGATTCTTGGACGTTTTGGTTCTGGTGCTGGTACTAATCTATGAGTTTTTGGATCAGTTACCTGACCACCACTGCCTGTTTGCATATAATGAAAATGAGGTTCGTCGTGTTCAATTGCCATACCACGTATTTGATCAAATTTTTCAAATTCTAATGTATAATGATTCGTTGGTGGCAAAGATCGTGTTGACATGCCTATGTAAACATAATTTGCATGAAAATAATTTCATTGATTTCTTTTAATATACAAACCTTTTGCATAATCTGTTAGTGGACCAATAAATGCAAAATCAGCCAGTGGTATTAATTTAAGACCTTCATCTCTACCAGTAAGAATACCCATGATTAATTTAAAATCTAAAAATTAAATAATTAAATAATGAACCGTCACTGATTTCTTTTTGAGCGTATCGAAAGGTCAATATCGTCTTACTGTACTTGCTCTACTAGCAAGTTCGCTTTATATTGTCGACAACTAGAACTCTCTCCTATCTTTTGGTTAATGATCGAACATTATCTGTACATTCTCTTTCTCTCTTTCTCTCTCTGGCTAGTGCGCTCGTTCTTGTTCTCTATTTCTGAGAGCATAGAAATCGCTCTTTCATTACGTGTGTGTCTATTCCTATGCAAACGAATCATAAAAGAAAATTATTTATGCATGTCTCTATTTGGATAGACGTTCTTGCATACACATATATGTTCTTAGACCAGAAGACACGTCCCTTCGTTCCTATCACGGAACAAGATAGGTGATGACAAATTACCTTATCAAGCGTTGGCAAGCTGCACATGCTCTTTTACAATACTAATACACTATGATTGTTACAACTTAGCGTTCGATGACTAAGTTTCTGCTGGACTGAATTAAGAATGTTTTTTTTCTCAGCCTGTTTGTCTGTTGCTTCTTAATTGTCAAGTGTGTCATCAGATGTCAAAATAAAAACACGAATCTATTGAACAATTAAGGAAGAAATTATAGTGAAAATAGATGCCACCTACCAATGATTTGCTTACGTATTGCTATCTACTGCAGTTATCTAGCTGTGATACTTATTAACGATACATAAATGAATATACAGAAAAGAAACCAGCAGACAGCTGGATGCATCATTACAAACATCACCCGAGTGAATACGTTTATTTATCTAGATTAGAAAAAAAAAGATACTCAGTCGGCCAAGTGATATTCGATGCACTATACTGTTATCACCATAGTTGTGCTTATGTGGAGATCAGACCAGTAGTGTTACGATTATTGGCAAAATGCCTTTTGGAGCTAACATATACGTATATATGTGTATCTATTTATCTTTTATACATACATATATATACAATAACTTTCGCCATTAGTAGGAACAAAATGTGATAGATAGATCGGGCGACCGATGTACAGCACTGACTGACAGGCCGCTCGTCGTTTGTCAACGAATACCATCGTCTATACAAGCTGCTATTCAATCATCATTAGAATATGTTTATATATTAGTACTTGCAACCTCTCTTTTTTCTTCCGTACTGGCTCACCTATCGTTTAAATTAAAACATCTGTATTCTATTTTTTTCAGCTTTAATCAGTATCAAGCAAGTTTCTTCGCACATCATAAAATTTTCTTCAAGAAAAATGTATACATAGGTTATTTGCCATTTATTAGTTGATAATACCAACATTCTTTTTATCCTTCCGCCTATAGAATATTGTTATTGCAATGATATTCAACTTGATTTTATGAACTAGCCCAAAATATTAAAAATTATCAACATTGGAACCAGCAGCAGCAGAATAAGAAGAAAAAATTGTTTTGATCTACGCTGAAAATCATAAAGAATATAGAATGAATAATAAAATTTGCCGAAAGGTGCCATCAAAAGCTTGAGTATGTTGTATGGATTTGATACGAATCAATTCTGAAATAGATTTTCCCCACTAAGTTAACTTATCAACTGACAGATGCCATTCATACTCATAATGGATGCAAAAGAAAGTTTCGTCAAGAATAATAGTATCCAAAAAAACGTGCCTTCCCTAAGGATTAGTTATTACGTTGTTTCCGTCTTATAAATTTTTTCTCAAAGCTCCGTCTTCGCATTTTTTTTCATTCTGTTCAGCTCAAAAGAATAAGTCTTTTCTATCATATTGAATTTTACACGTAAACTTGATTTTCGATTGAAAAATATTTATTATTCGAAGAATCACCTTGTCAATTTATAGTGGAAATTTTCTGAATTGAGTCTTCATGACATTCGTTTGTATTTGAGGTGAAATAAACATAGGTCAGCAACTTGAGTATTCATAGTGCATGAGAATTAACTTCTGCAAGTGTTGGTTCTAGTCAGTAAAGTCAAGTTGTAGGTGTAGTAATGAGCTCTTGTACCTGTTTGTTGCTTTTTTTCCCAGGTCTGAATCAACGCCGAGCTCTAAAGAGCTTAGTGCTGAATATTTCCGGAACTTAAGGCACGAATTTTTATTTCAATAAAGATTTCATTTATTATTTAATGAAAAAGAAAAATAAACTTGAATGCTAATAAAAAGAAAAATATTTATTAATTACGGCAAACTGTCTAAAGGTGGCATCAGAAGAGGTGCACTCGATTCAATAATTTCTTGGGGTTTTATTTCAAGATTATATTTATCTAATACTTTGTTTACGCTATTATTCCATCTGTATCCACTTCGATCAATGGGTCGCGATACTGGTGGTAGTCTCGTAACGGAATTTGTTGCTTTATTGTTTGCAATAAAATGATCGACGGAATCCCAAAAAGTAGTACTAAAGTTTGGATTAGCTATAACAGGATTTACCGATGGTGTAAAGCCGGATAATTCAAGTTGCGAACTATAATGAGCTAAAGCTTTAAGCTCATTATCTTGCAATGTTGTTCTAGGAACCTAAGACAAGAGAGAGATTCTATACGGCATTTTTATTAACGTGATGAGATAATTACTGTAGGAGCTTTTGCAGGAACAGAAGAAACAAATTCCGGACTAGTTGATCCGTCTGATGAACCAGATGACTCATGAACTGGTGTCGATGATGCAACAATTTGAGATCGAGGTGAAAGTGCATGACGATATGCTAATTCATTTTCGTATATTGGTATAGGCGCCGATGGTATTGATGAAGGAGCTATTGGCGAAGAAATTACTACGGGCAAAACTGCTGAACCAGTAGATCCTGTTGATCGATTTTTCGGTGCAATAAATTGAGTCATTGATGGTGCTAGTTCTATTGATGGAGACCTAGCAGTGACGTTAGTATTTAGTGGTTGTGCTGCTGTTATTGATGGAGATTTTGAAACAAAAGAATTATTCGCTAGTGGTGTTCGCGGAGCCGATGGAGGCTTTGTATTGAGAGGTCCTGTTGGAATAACTGCTAATAATTCTGATTCTGATTCGGTTGAGGAACTTTTTCGTGCAACAAGTTTGATATTAGTTGGAGTTGATGCAGCTGACAAAGATCCAGAAACACTGCACGGATTTTGATATGATGTTGGCAAATTCGTTTCATTTTTTGATGCAACAGATGGAACGGCTGGTAATGTAGAAATTACTGATGGAGATTTTGAAGTTATGTTTGAATTTACTGATGGTGTTCGTGAAATCGATGTAGGTTTTGTGTTGGCAGGTCCTGCAGGAATAGTTACTGATGATTCTGATTCAGTTGAGGAAGGTTTTCGTGCAGCAACTTTAGTATTTGTTGGAGTTGATGCAACTGACGAAGATTCAGAATCATTGCACGGATTTTGATATAATGTTGGCAAATTCGTTTGACTTTTTGATGCAGTAGATGGAACGGCTGGTAGTGTAGGAGCTATTGATGGAGATTTTGAAGTTATGTTTGAATTTACTGGTGGTGTTCGTGAAATCGATGTAGGTTTTGTGTTGGCAGGCCCTGCGGGAATATCTACTGATGATTCTGATTCTGATTCGGTTGAGGAAGGTTTTCGTGCAATAACTTTAGTATTTGTTGGAGTCGGTGCAGTTGATGAAGATTTGGAATCGCTACGAGAATTTTGATCCGATACGAATGAATTGGATTGATTTTTTGGTGGAACAAATGGAGTGACTGATGCAGGTTTTGGCGTGACTTCTGAATTTAGTGGTGGTGATGGTGCGAGGAATGCATTTTTTGTTGCAATAAATTCTGAAATTCGTAGTGATGGCGTAGTTGATGAAGCTTTCGAATTGAGGCGCTCCTTTACTAATGGTGTAGGCGAAATGGCTGAGTTTTTCGTTGCAATAAATTGAGAAATAGGCTGTGCTGGTACAACAGGTTTACCTAGCGGCTATAGTAAAACAAAGCAAAAAGAAATGAATCATTTTTATGGAAGATAAAAATTTTGATGGATTTCATATCTTCTTACTGCAACATTAGCTTTGTTGGCAATTTTAAGTGTTAAATCAGAATATTCGCTAGACGATGCTGCAGATGGTGCTACAGATGCAGTTGAAACTGAACGAGCTCGTTGACTATTCGACGAAGGGATAACTGTACGATTGGGTGATTGCTTGTTTTCTGGTAATAGTTGTCCAGATAAAACAGCTGGCTGAACTGTAGGATGAATAAAGATAGATTAATAGGAAAAACAAGCATTGAAAATCTCTACCAAAGCTTTGTGATGTTGCCGTAGTATTTGTATTCGATTGAAATTGTGATTTCATTTGTTGGAAAAATTGATCTTGGGATGTTTGAAGTTGTTCGATATCATTGCGCAAGTCATTTATTCCATGTCGAAGTAAATCCGATTGCTGATGAAGATTTTCAAGAAACACTGGTGTTGATGTTGAACCTCGAGAATATGTCGTTGCTGCTGTTAGTGATGATACTCTTGATATTAGTCGAGTTTTTTCTCGATATTTGGTTAAATCAGTTGTTGATGTTAGCTGATTACGTTTGGATAATGATGCGGCTTTGTTAATATAATAACGTCGTTCAATAATACGTTCAGGGCCATAGGTAACGCTATTATTAACATCATCGGATCTAATTGAATAAGAAAGAAAAAGATTTATTTTCATTTAAATAATAAATTTTAAATGCACTTACGCAGATTCCACATATTCATGAATTGTTTTTCCACGAATACTTTCGAATTTGTCTAATAGTTTTTCAAAAAACCAATCATTATTTTCATCTTCGAATATTTCATTTAGGTCATATCTTAACAAAAATGAATTTTTCAATGGAATTGTTCATATCTCTTTCTATTGTTTTTTACTCACGAATTATTAGTGCTTGAAGTATTTGATGTTTTTCGCTGTTTTCCACTTGCTAATCCCTCTAGAAATTGATTAGAAGAGTTTGAAGGATCCACATATAACATTTTGTATCTCAGATAATCGTATATGACTATACGATACGTTTCTTTTAAAATGATTGCCCTTCATTTTCTAATCATATATAATATTAATCGATGAGAAACGACCTCGCGTTCAGGGTATAAAGGGGAAAAGTAAAAAGAAAGGTTATTTTACCTCGGATGGCTCGTTGAATAAAATCACCATGAGCTAATTCATTTTGATTGTGTCTTTTTAAAATACTTCTATTATGATTTTTAGCACGAGATTTCTCGTGTTGATTTTGTTTACCATTCAATGTCTTAACTGGTTTTCGACTATGTTGTTCGTTATCAAAAATTTTACTTTGGTATTGTGTCAATGACTTTTCTAATTCATCAGTGGACGATTTTCTTCGCGAATATGGCTCAGTGGATAGCATGGCTATGCAAAATTTATTTCAAATGACTTGTTTTTTCATTAGACACAAGACAATTTATATACACTTCTGTAGTACACCTCCATAGACTTTACGCATGAGTGATATTTTGTTATAAAACAAGGACAACAATAATAGCTTAGTATGTAAGCAATATAAACATCGATATTTTATTATTTTTTTTTTGAAAATTTATTGCACGACAGAAAAAGCAGTTCGAAGAAAAAAATATATACTTAAATATGTTGAGATTTTGCGCGTTCAGCACAGGCTATAGCTTTACGTATAATATCTGGGCATTTTTCACGTCGTACTAATTTATTATTTTCGAAATGTCCTTCGTTTCTCGGTAAACCATGTGAACCATCTGCAAATGTCAAAAGGCCTAAACCAAAAATTTTTCCTTCATGTAATTGTCCTTCGTATTTCATTCCATCACAACGAGTAAATACTCCTAAACCATGATAACGACCTTGAGAAAATTCTCCTTCATATCTAAAAGAACATGAAGTTATTTTCATTGTTTTTCTTTTTCATTGAGGATAGACTTATTACTTGGATCCATCGGGATAAAATATTGAACCGAATCCAGAGAAAAGGCCATTGTCGAATCGACCGCAATATTTAGCTTGATCAGTAAATACTAATTGGCCAATTCCATGTCGTTGACCATCTTCGCTCCATTCACCTGTTATTTATTTCGGAATTTTTCATTATTTCAATTGATTATTTTCTGATTTATCAATTTAGTTTCATTTTATTTTACCTGTGTATTCAGATCCATCAGGATATCGATGTGAGCCTTGCATATTACTTTATTATTCTTCTATAATATAAAAAAAAAACAAAGAAAAAAACATAGATCATGTTCTTAATCATTACACTCGTAGACTAGAGGTATTAGAAAAAAAAAGAAATGAGGAGGGAAGAAAAACGTATGTGTGTTCATATCCGCGCACGCCTATCTACTCAGAGTCAAATAGGGGATGTTTGTCACACACAGAACAAAGTTCAATAAACGCAGAAGAGGAAGAAGAAGAAAAAAAGAAGATGCATAAAACATTCAGTTCATTTCATCACCCTTCACTGTTTTATATATGTATATGTACAATGAGGAGAAAATGTCGACTGTATGCGCACAGTTTCAATGTTTGTTCTCGTCGATCAAATGAATAGTTTGACGTAGTTATAGTGTTGATTAAGTTGCAATATATAGAACACAAAGAAAGAAGATAATGAGGCTATCAATATTTTCATGTTTATGTAATTATATATATATATATTTTCCTATATATTTATTCTCACAAAATATCGGACAGCGCATGTGCGTACAATTTCATTCTTTTGTCTGTGTCTAAATCAGTCAATTTTGATGCAACTAAATCGAGCGACGATGTTGATGATGTCGACATTGTTGTTGTTGTTGCTTCACTGGCGAGTTCATCGTCATTCTCTTCGATATCGTCCATACGGCCAAGACCAATATTTGACATTGATCGAGCTAATGATGGTCGATAATTTGATGCTTGACTTCGAGCTACTAAACGTTTCGGTGGTTCATTTACTGTTTTTTCTGATATTGTTAGATTCGGTAAATTCAAGGATGACAAGATGGATAATCGACTGATTTGACGACGATATTTCTCACGTACATATTCACGTAGAGAGTCTTGTAATTGATGATGCAGTAAATCGAGAAGAGATTTAGCGTCACTTTCACTTGAACATAAACATGCATGGCAGCGAAGCTACAAAAATACAATAGAATATTTTTATTTGTTTTAAATAATGATAAAATGAAGAATTCTGAAGGATATTTATTTACAACTTTCATCTTACCTCTGTCGTCAAGCCTGATCGAACATTAACATGTCTATAAACCCAAATGAACATTTTTGGATTAAGTTTACTAGCAATAAGATGATATGCAATACGATTTGTACAATAAAGTGTAATCTCATTTGTCGCGCCGACTTTTATACAACTATCCGCTTGTAAACCACCATTTGTCACTGTTAAACGAAGTTTTCTGCCTAAACATCCTTGATTTTTAACATGCATATCCCAAAGAATTTTTGCTGGACGATCTGCACAACCATCTCCTCGTGTTAATGATGTTGCTACATTTCCTAAATAATAGACTTTGAATGATGACGGAGGTTGATTAACATCGAATGATGCTCGCCGTTTGTGGCCCAACAAGCGATTCATGTTAGGTACTATTATAAAGAATAAATGATCTGAACAAAAAAAATTTATATATATATATATATATATGTATATATTTATATACATGCATGTATGCATAAAGCAAATAAGAAGGAAAGAAAAAAAGAAATGTATTGGTTTTTAGAAGAAATATGAACTTATGTCATAACCTCGAATAATTTAAGCTTTGAATGAGAAAGAAAAAAACATAGTATGATCTCAACACGTATGCTCATTAGTAGGAGTTTTTCTTGTCCGTTATCGAGATTAAATGAGAGAAACAAACTTTCTTTTGTCTTTCAGGATCGATGTCATAATAGAAAAGCATTTATATGTACCTTTTATTTTTTTATTTTTATCTTACCTGTGTGAGATTCAGCACGAGTTCAATCGCTGAGTTTTTTTCTCTTCTCGTAGTTGTCATTTGATTTCTTTTCATTCTTTCTTTCTTGTCGATATACGTTGGTTAAGAGTACCGAACTGTTCGTTCTATCACTCCCCGGTCAACATGTGTTAGAACCGTTGACCGATGTGAGAAAAGGAAAAAAATTTAGAACTGTACTAAAATCAACAGATGTCATTGTTGTTGTTTTTTTTATGAAATATTAAGTTACTGAGAAAATAATTTAGATTTCTGTTTTTTTTTGTCACGATTTTACTGATTTTTTTCCATTCAATTGAATGAGATCAGGTAACTTTTAATAAATAAAAAAATGATTATTCTATGATTAAAAAATGCATGATATCAAAATGTACTTTTATGTAAATATTTAAAAAAAATCGCCTTGTAGAAAAATGTTCGTAATTGGAATAAAGGCATAGCTCGGAAGATTGATTTTTTTTGAGTTATTAGCATAAACACGGGCAGTGATGAATTATTAATAATCCGAAATGACTACAGCTGAAAAACTTTTAAAATATTATTTACATCCGCTGAAAAAGCATCACTTGGATATCGAATCCTCTCAAGTGATTATTGTCGATTCTCTTTGAGAAATCAATTAGTCTTTTATTTTGTGTTCTACTATTTATTTTTTTATATTTGCTAATAATAAAACCCATTTTTATTACTCGTTATAAAGCAACGAGAACAATTCAAATTTCGCTTCAATGATTTAAATGAAGAACAGAAGAATTAATTACATACTTTTATTTAGAAAAAAAAAGAAAAGTAAACCTCCATTCCTATTAGAAATTTCCGGATGTTGAAGCATACTCATTTTTCGGATCAATTATCTACAGCGTTTTATTTACTTGCATAACTCGTATTCAAAAAATACTCGTAAAACTTGAACACTTTTGACGAGCAAGGAAGTGAACTTTTTTAATGTTAGGGATTTATTATTGTAAAAAGAGATTTACAATGTCAATAAACTAAACTGTTCAAAGTCTTTCTTCTCTTCACACTCTGTAAGATTAAATCTCACATTAGATTAAAAAGCTCTTGTGACCAATGACGTCAACTTTTACATAGAACAATAATAGTGAAAATATTGATCGATATTTTTAATACTGAACTCTTCAGTCAATTGTAGAGTTCACTAATGTGAGAATAATCCACGATAAGATGTTCATTATTACGGACCATCTTATCGTCAGATATTAACATTTAAGAATGAAGAAAAATAGTGAATAATAATAAAATAGTTTTACCTGTTGAATTTACAAATGGTTTTTTAAGGTTTGAACACTCTAAAAAACCAAGACACTTCGATAAGACACTTCTAGTGTCTATTTTTCATTTATTTTGCTTGAGCGTCTAAAATCGGTCATCCGTTGACACTTGGCACGTCTAGCTGAGACATGTGATGCGTCTTGTTTTTAGAC
>CAJNYU010000667.1:0-36811 GCA_905331475.1 Rotaria socialis | reverse complement strand
CCGAACTCACATTTATCGAACCGAGCCCGAACCGAACTCAGACTCACCGAACCGAGCCCGAGCCGAACTCAGACTCATCGAACCGAGCCCGAGCCGAACTTATACTCACCGAACCCGAAGCCGAACTTGAACAATGAAATCGAACTCGAACTCGAACTCGAACTCGAACTCGAACTCGAACTCGCCGAACCCGAAGGTTCGGGTTCAGTGCATGCCTACTTAAACTCATGAAGATTTCCTTTGCAACATTCATCATGTTCGTTTGATCAAAATTAAATTCGACAAATTATTAATTCACTTTCTACCTAGTCAAATAACAATACTGAAGAGAAACATTTCAAAAACTACAATGAATAATCTTTCATTAAACAGGCTCAATGAGATTTTGAAATGTACTACAATAATATTTCATAGAAAATGTTTTGACTGTTTTCAATCAGAGATCTCTCAAGCTAAATTTACATTTTATTAAATTCAAGTTGTTTAAAAATGAAAACCAAATTTCATTTATTCTCTATCGATTCTATTCTGTTTTATCATCAAAACTATAACAATTTTTACTCTCTCTTTCTTTCTACAATTGATATAGCGATCAAATACATGCCAAAGAGAAATATTATAGGATGTCCAGGAGTTCACTAGACAAAGAAAAACTTCAATATCTCCATTACAGCTCCACCGATGTGAACCGCTAAAGTGTTGATCATGGCAAATTGGGCCTGCCAATCTATGTAGGTGATACAAACGCAATGTGAATCTGTGTCATGTTCTTTTGTGAGCATTGCTGACTAGAATTCAACAAGCTCACGATGTAAACGTTGTAATAACCCTGTAAATATTTTCATCTTACTTGTAACTTATTTTTTCTTGTGTAAAACCGTCATTCAGCAAAGACAGAAAAAACAATAAGGCTAACGATAATAATACCTGTTATCAATCTTCACTGCAAAAGAAAACAGGTTATCAGTAAATTCTCTGACAATCTAAACGCAAAATTGACTGAGTTTATAAATTGCGATGCTGCACAGGTGAAGTGTAAGCGATGATAAATGTGCGAGTCAATTTATGATCGCTCAAACTCAATCATTCTCCATTCAGTTGTATCCACACCCACAAAATCAAACCAGAGCTATGAACAATAAGCGAAATGTTGACAGAGTACTGATAATGCCATTTACGCATGTTATACCATCGGTTACTTCTCATTTGTGAACATAAAAAAATTCAGTTGCAAGTAAATTAAAACTTCTGTAATTTTATTTGATTTAAAGTTGATAAGTTTATTAGTTTTTCTACAAAACAATTGAAATTTATAGTCAGCTTTAAAAAAATTTAACATGGAACGCGTAAATTGAAAATAAAATTATTTTAGAAAATTTTAATAAAATTTATTTTATTTCAACTAAGTTTGCTATAATTTGTAGAGAACGTTAGATATTTGTTGAATGAGGATTTTCGATTGAACTTAACTGCGAAGACATTTAATGAAAGTCAAAATTGGAGCTGGATAGTCGATCTGTTTTTCTTTTGCTACTGATAAATTTGTGCTCATAATGCACGAGCAAGGGTCGCCGAATTTGGACTTCACTTAAAACGATTTTATTAAAAGACAACGCTTCATTCGATTCTTGGTTCCAGCTTATAATGACAAGTAAATGATACTGTCATATTCATAAACAACTGATAACATTCAGAGCAACAATTGTGTCTGGCAAACTCTATAAATTGCAATTAATTAAAAGAAAAAAGCACTTTCTTAGTTTAGCGCACTCTACAGATTTCAGTTCATTAACTTGAAACAGTGAGATTTGATATTAATCGAACTCTATAATTTGTAGCCAGTTTACAAATACAGCTGAAAGTATAATTTACATTAAAATTATTGTCACAAATTTTCTTGAAATTCGAGATTTCATCTTTTTTTCAATTTGAATGAATTAAATTTTAAAAACAATTGAAATTAAATTTAACAGATTTCGAACTTTGATGTTATGTTCGCAAATGAGAAGACACCATACCATCTGATACTTTTCTAGCTCGATCATGATGTCAGCACCAGAGACGTGCACAGGGCAGGACGGTCCTGCTGTCCTGTCCTATAGGACAGGAGAACAAATTATGCCCTGTGCACGTCTCTGATCAGCACATCATCACAAGTTGGAACTTGCTTTATCATTGTTATTTGCCAGTGTCAATTACAGTTTTTATCAGTGTTAAAGTTTCGTAAATTAATTGTATACATCAATTGACAAAAGCATCAACTCATAATTTCAAAGGATTACTTTTTTCTATTGTCAATCAGTGAGGATTTAATTTCAGCGAGCAAGGCAATATAATTGATTTTATATCAGTTTACGCTTTGGTATAATTAAAAACTTTCTTGTTTGCTACCATTTGTAATCCTCCTTATAAACTAACGTATTTTGATTGTCGTAGTCATTTTTATTGCGACCTGAATAGAAGTGTATTTTAGAAAAAGACATTCATCATAAGCTGCACAAAATGAATAGCTGGCAATTGTTATTTTTCTTCGTAGCCTGTTGCACTACTGGAGTCTTTTTTGGACAAATCAATGGTAAGAAAAGTTTATTGGTAGGAATAGCAATAAGAGCAGTGGTAAATACCAACTGTTTACTAAAGGTACAAAATCGTGGTAGGGTGAAGTAAACTAAGATACAGTAAAACATATAGTTGTCTAGTATTGATTTATTACTCGACTGTGCAACATCAGTAATATCCCAAAACTTCGAAAATGATGCGAAACTTCAACAAGAAATAACTACACATTTGACATTATCTCATTCTATTGCACTTCCCTTTTTTCAAATTAATTTAAAGATAAAATGTGGCAGCACTTTACACTCAATCTGCATTTACATTCTAGCTGTTTTTCAAGAGCAACCGAAAGTACAACTCAAATGTTTGAGAGTGTAAAAACTTGAGGGTGATCAATACAAATTGTACTATTTTATTGGGATTGAAAGGACAGATGCGTATAAGGCACCACGGCTGGACCATGGCCAGATTCGGTTAGTTTATGGCTCACTAGATGCAACCTTTTACGAGAAATCGTTTGATACCAAAATTAAGTCATTTCGAAAGAATCTACAGGTAGTTCTGTTCAAAATAGTGANTTCTACTTTTTCCGATTAAAATAGATCAGAAATCTGGGGAGAATGCAAAAAACCGTACCCGAGATAAAGTAATATCATCTTATTTTATGAAGGCCACTTCTGAAAAAATCCAAAAGTGTCTGATTTTGTAGCGCTTCTGTCAATCTTGCAGAATCAATCAAAACCACATTTTATTTTTTCCTTTATGGAGATATTGCGAAAATACTGCGTGGGTAGATAAGAGTATTTGATAATTTTTATACTAACCTTAATACATTTTTCATGACTAGTTAGCAACGTTTCGACCGTCCGGACTGCAATTCTCACCGTAGATTGAGTATGGAGTGGGCAGTTATTTGAGATAATTTACGATTCAAAATACCTCATTAGGAAACATACTATATATATGTTTCTTCTATGGACGAATTATTCATTTATATACAAAACTCGATGTCACTATTTTGAACAGAACTACCTGTAGATTCTTTCGAAATGACTTAATTTTGGTATCAAACGATTTCTCGTAAAAGGTTGCATCTAGTGAGCCATAAACTAACCGAATCTGGCCATGGTCCAACTGTGGTGCCTTATACGCCCCTGTCCTTTACTCTTCATCTTTAAGGAGAGGCCCAATTGATTTCAGTGATGTCTTCATGTGTCGATTTGTGTTATTTTGTCCATTGAAACTGCTTTCTAAGAATCTATCATGAACTAAGAACCATATTCCTTACGAAAACAGATTCATTTTAATTCAAATGGTTCACGTTCGAACTGCAGAAGTAGATTCATTCAAGTCAACCTTTGGCATTCTCCTCGCAGATCAAGAACCAATCTAGTTAGTTATTCTACTGTTTGTTATTTGTAGCTCAAAGTAGTGTGTGTCCAGTACAATGTGTGAATCCACTTGGTGGAAACGAATGCATTGCAAAAATGTCGATGTGTGACGGAGCTCGGTAATTTTAGTTCTCTTTCTCATACTAGACCAAAGAGGTGTTTTATTTGAAAAGGGATTGCCTGGATGGAAGCGATGAAGATTCAGATTATTGCGGTAGGACTCAGAATTCGTATTTCTAAATTTCGTGATTACTATTCCGTACAAAATATAGGTGTCAGTTGCAGTCCGAATGAAATTCGTTGCAGAAATTCGACGAACGGCCGATTATGCCTACCTAAAGCAACGATGTGTAACGGGGTTCAGTAAGTTGCATTTTTATGAAGTATTGTAAATAATTTTTACTTTTGAAAGGGATTGTGGCGATGGAAGTGACGAAGATCTGAGCTATTGCAGTAAGAACAAGTCCTAATATCATGTCAAATCTCTTATCATGACTTTTTACGAAATCTAGCAAGAGGTTGTAATTCGCTTCAAATCCGATGTTTAAATCCTACTGGTGGTCTAATATGCGTAGCTAAAACCGCAATGTGCGATAATGTTCGGTAATTTCATCTTATTTTGAGTATTGGAGTCAATCAATATTTTTCTAAAAGGAATTGTGCTGATGGAAGTGATGAAGATCCAAAGTATTGTGGTAAGTTTCAAAATTATCTTTTTGCAATACCTCATACGAGTTCCTTCTGAAACGTAGCTCCTAGTTGTAAGGTGGGTGAAGTCAAATGTTTGAATCCAGGAAATGGTCGACAATGTGTACCGAGATCATTTCTGTGTGACAGAACCAAGTCAGCTCTATTTTTATTCTCGTATTTGAACCAATTTCTGTATCTCTGAAAGGGACTGCGCCGACGGAAGTGACGAAGACCCAAAATTTTGCGGTAGGATACAGTTCTCGTTCTTTTATGAAATGCTTTACTATGGTTCGCACGAAAATATAGTTGGCAATTGTACTGTGAACGAAATTAGATGTGTGTATCCGGGCAATGGACCATTATGCGTAGCAAAGACAGCCGTATGCAACGGCATTCGGTAATCATATTTTTGTTTCATGACTTAAATCAATTGTTATTTTTCTAAAAGCGAATGTACTGATGGAAGCGACGAAGATCAAAAGTATTGCGGTGAGATTCGACATTTTTAACCGTAGAATCTTCAATTCCTAATACGAAAATTTCTAGTTAAGACGTGTCCTGTAAATGAAATACTATGCGTGACGAGGAGCACTGGACGAACGTGCTTTAATAAAGCATGGATGTGCAGCGGCGCTCGGTAAGTATCAAGCCGTTTGATTCATTCTAAGGAGAACTATGCTTCTGTGAAGGGAATGTACTGATGGGAGCGATGAAAATCCAAACTACTGTGGTAAAATCTGAATTTCATTTCTGTTTAACATCTCTCATATGTCGTTCTCTCAAACCTAGCTGCTGGTTGTCCGCTAGGTGAAGTACATTGTGTGAATCCGAATGGTGGACGAGCATGTGTGCCTAAGACATCGATGTGCAACGGCGTTCAGTAAATTTATATTTGTTTCAGCATTTCAATAAACTATTTTCTTTCTGAAAGGGATTGTCTCGATGGAAGTGATGAAGATTCGAGCTATTGCCGTGAGATTCTACATTTGCATTACTATATATTTGGAAAATGTTTTGTTAAAAAAATTTAGCGATAGAATGCACAGCGGAACAAATAAGATGTGCGAATTCTACTGGTGGTGTAGCATGTGTCTCTAAATCATCCCTATGCAATGGTGTTCGGTAATTTTTTTCTCTCTTGCAATTTCGAAACGGTTTACTATGTTTCTAAAAGAGATTGCGCCGATGGAAGCGACGAAGATCCAAAGTACTGCGGTAAGATGCAAAAATTATCTATCTTCCATGCCTCTCAAGGGTTTCTTTGTGAATTTAGTTACTAGTTGTAGTGCGGGAGATATCCGATGTGTGAATCCCACCAATGGAGTATTGTGCGTTTCAAGATTATCGATGTGTGACGGAACTCGGTAATTTAATTTCTCTTTCACAAACTAAGATGATGCTTTTTTAATTTTTTTCCAGGGATTGTAGTGATGGAACCGATGAAGATGTACGATATTGTGGTGAGATTGAATCGTTATTGCTTTTCAAAACAAATGCATTACTTATCTGGCAAATTTAGCTACGGCTTGTACTTCTGCTGAAGTTCGCTGCGTGAATACAAGTGCTGGTGGTCGAACGTGTGTACCAAAGACATCGTTGTGCAATGGATTAAGGTAATTTTCATTATCATGTAGTAGCAACAATGATTTTTCTGCTTTGAAAAGGGAATGTGTTGATGGGAGTGATGAAGATCCAAATTATTGCCGTAAGAACAAATCCTTACTTTACGTTGACTCTTTTTTAATGCGTTCTAACGTAATTGAGCAGTTACCTGCACTACGACTGACGTCCGATGTGTCAATCCAGAAGGTGGAAAAACCTGTGTTGCAAGGTCACTGATGTGTAATGGTGTTCGGTAATTTCTGCTTCACATATGTATTTGAACTTATTCCCATGTTTCTAACAGAGATTGTGCTGATGGAAGTGATGAAAATCCGACGTATTGTGGTAAGATTAAATCTGAATTTGTTGTAGTTAGCCGACTACGATTCTGTCTGAAATCTAGCTTCACTTTGTAATTCGAATGAAATCCAATGCGTGAATCCAGGCAATGGTTCAGTTTGTATACCCAATTCATTTATGTGCAATGGAGTTAGGTTAGTTACATTGTAAAATATTCCATCTAATTACTAACCTCTGTCGCGTGGTTTCAGAGACTGCATGGATGGAAGCGATGAAAGTCCAAGCTATTGCAGTAAGTATAACGATTTTATGTTTCACTGTTTATATATATATATACCGTATATCTGTATTGAATGCAGGATTTTCCGCAACAACCACCATGTCTACAACCTATTTCCCATTGACGACGATGACGAGTAAGTATTCGTTTGTTTGAACTTTTTTGTTTTCGATTCAAAATGAAGTGGGGAACCTATTTTTGTATCATGAAGTAAGAAATTCATGGAAATATTCCTTAAGACCTGGCTGCCACTTGTAGGCTTTCATGATTTTATGCCAATTGCTTTCAAGAAAATAATGAAATTTAGAACAAAATGCTCGTAATAAAGGTCACTCTGCGAAGATACCCTAATGAAGGGCATGTTTCCACATCTGTTTTTCAAGAATTCTCACAAACTTAGAATTAAATTAGCTAATCAAAGTGTCGACGAGAGAAAAGTCGAACAGTTCTTGATGGAATAATTTTTGATTGCTCGAAATCGAAATAGAATTGCACCCATCGTATACTTTTGATTGTGTACTTGTTTTTTTTCTTCTGTGCTGGTCCTTTATTTAAATCTCCATTCGTTTCAATAATAGCATTTCCAGCATGTTCATGCATGAATTCGGGCGTTTGTAATTGGAATCAGCTTTCGAACACGTATACATGCACTTGCACTAATTATGTCTATGGTAGCCAATGCGAAAGTATGTACTTGTAGTAGTGTTTTAGACCGTTATTAAGAATTATTATTATTATTATTATTATTATTATTTAGATCTAAACCAGTGCTTTACAAGTACACCTTGTCAGAATGGTGCTACATGTGTACCCGGTCCAGACAATACATTCACCTGTCAATGTCCGAATTCGTACAGTGGAAGATTTTGCGAGCAGAGTATACTCTCGGGAGGTATTATTTGTGGCCAGCTTGTTCAAATAATTGCATAAACTGATTCCGTTTTCTACTAGATATTTGTGCGTCAAGACCATGCAGTAATAATGGAACCTGCTTGAGTTTTAACAATAATCAGCAATACTTTTGCCAGTGCCCTACCGGATTTTCCGGACCAACATGCAGTATGAAACGAATTTCTTTGTCACCTAAAATTTTACAATTACACATATATCATCATTTTTATATAATATTTTCGGACTTAAAATGCGTGCGAAACTAATATGTGGTGGATAGCATTTTTAGTCTAATGGCACAGAACTTTCGAGACTGTCGGAGTTTTTCCGTGAGAAGTCTGAAGGGTTTCCACATTGTACTCGTATTTCCAAAGAATTGCCTATACCATTCTATATCCAGGGTTATCTATTGATTTTCCAGAAATATAGTTTTTCTGAAAATATTTGTGGAAAAGAAACAAATTCAATAAGATGTATGACCACATGAAACTCATATCTTACGATACAGGTTACGTCGCTGCTGAACAATTTTTACCCGTTGAGTTCAGCCTTCTTGTCAGATACTACTAATTTCTATATAGAAAAAGAGAAATAGACTGAAAATCTATTACATATGTTTTTTTCATGGTAGTCGAAATTAAATACTATCAACAGCTGATTATTGATAGAAGCTATATTTCTACTTCTTTTTATATAATTGAAACCTTTCATGTTGTCTAGGCATAGGTACAGTCAATAATGTGTGCGTGAGTATTCCTGGTATTTGCCAGAATGGCGGAACGTAAGAAAAATAAGTACGATAGAAAAGATGCAAACAATATTTTCGTTTTCAGATGCGTGTCACACTCACCAACATCCATCAGTTGTCTCTGTACTCCACAATACACAGGGACAAGATGCGAGACGCTTATTACTGGTAGACAAGATAGTTTCACAATCGGCCAGAAAACACAGAAATTTTTTCTTGTATTTCAGCGACTACATGCCAGTCCAATCCATCGATGTGTTTAAATGGCGGCTAGTAAGTGTTTCGTATGTTCATGCATGTTGGATTCCAATTTCAAAGTTCATTTTCCTTTAAATGCTTATTGAATCTCAATAGTCTCCGTTGACAAGCTCTGTTCGTATTATTCTTTCCGGAAATTCAAAGCATGTAGAAATATATAAGTAGAATAGATTTTCATTCATTCTTATTCTATGGATGCAGCACAAATTGAATGAATTCGGGATTTGGAATGGGTAAAATCGACAAAGCTGATTTCAAATTTATGTCTTTACCTATTTTCCAATGAAAAAATGTCAGATTATAACCGGATTTTTAGGTTAAGCTTCCAAAAACAATAATTCTGAGAAAATTTAATACTTATATTTTCTTTATGTTTGTTTTAAAGCTTTCTGCTAGTATTTCTATGTCTAGTTAGTGGTACATTGTCAGTCTCAATGACACGATATTCAATAGATACGAAGGAAACTAAATATTCTGCATGACTTTTAATTTTCATTCTATTCGTCTTATAGTTGTACCCTAGCCGGCAATACATACCAGTGTGCGTGTCCTTATGGCTTTACCGGACAATATTGCCAAATCTCAACGGCACCAACCAATGGTGAGTGATCGATGTATTCAGAAACAAAAAAAAAGCATTCAAACATTGAATCGAACTCCGATCGATTCCTTGTAAGAAGGATGTGAATGTAAGATGATGAGTTGTTATGTACGAGTGTTGTTTCTTAAAATAGAATATACAACTCCATAGCTCAATCGGTCATCATAGCTTGATCTATTTTGTAATTTTCCTGTAGATTCTATTCGAAATCGTTTTGAATGTTTATTGTATGAAAAACCTAGCTTTTCTCCACTACCAAATCTCTTGGAAATGGTAGTACAAACTTTTTTTTCTAACGGCTACGGCAATATGCAAGTCAAAAATACACATAGTAAAACCTGATCTCTTGTTTTAGCACAATGCAATCCGAATCCGTGTACCAACTCGGGTGAATGTAGTATAGTTGGTTCTGGTTTTCGATGTAACTGTCCTCCAGGTTACAGTGGAACATTATGTGAAACCAATATTCGACCACGTAATGGATAACTTAATCTTGTTTCTCTCTATAACTATCTTGTTCGATTTTTATTCATAGCTACCTGCACCCTCAATTGTTCACCGGGCTACTGCGTTTCCAATCCATCAGCAAATTCACAATATGCTTGCTATTGTCCTAACGGCACCATCCAATTAAAATCTTGTTGAGCTCGCTGCTTTGCCATTTTATTGACTTGCCATTTTCATGAAAGAGAAAAATAAATATTTGAATCAAGATCAACAATATTGCATCATGTTTATGTAGTCAAAATAGCCGATCTTTTTGTTTTAATTTCCGAGTAGTCGTATTTGGCTAATAATCTATTGCTGTGAATGTCATAGTGGACAAGATTAACAATGAGGATGTAGATGTAGAGGGGTAAATCAGTCTTTTGCCTACCCTTAATTCACTCACACCCTCCAGGTGAAAAAGCTTGTTAGCGCAGCCCCTTTGGGGCTAAAATGTGGAACTCACATGCACCCCTTAGATTTTCTAAGTCAATGCAAAATAGCTCAATTCAAAAATCTATTTTATTTTTTTAAATTTATAGTTACGGCATCACCGATTTGCTTATGTATGTAACTGGTGGTTACTTGTTTGATTGTGTCTCTCATAATAATAGAGGTTAGCTGCTGGTGTCTGTGATGGTAGCCTCCCCTTGATTCTTTTAAAACAGTAGCAAATTATTATATTACTATTGAAATAAGTGACTCTCCTCACTTTTTAGAATTATTTTATACTCAAATTTCAAATTAATTGTTTTTTATATTTATTCGAAAATGCTCTTAGAATACTGATTTTTGTTTGATGCGGATAACAGTGTTAACAAAGTTGACAAGTTTATTAGTTAATTTAAACACAACCTTACTTAAGCCAATTATAGAAAGAACATGACACATTTATAATATTTTACACTACATTCGCGACGAATAGTCTGGCAACAAATTGTCCATGCGACGAATCCATCTAGCACCGTTGATAACTGTAAGGCTAATGGATATGTTTGCACAGGAATTGAAATTGAGTGTCATATTTCGATTCATTTTGGCGTAGAAATATTGAGAATGTTTTCCAGAAAGAATAACGGCTGTATGAAGACCAAGAAAGCAGGAATACAGTACAAAAACTAGGCATCGTACTACATAATATTCACTAGTACGAAACATATAATCACACAGATAAAAATTGCACGAATGTTCAACTAATTCAGGACAATTCGATTGTTCACAAGTAATAAATAGAGGATCATTGCGAATAAGCGTGTAAGCATCGTCAGTGTATGGTGCGAGAGTATTGTTTTCGTTATTCGACTGCGGATGGCTACAACAGCAAGAACGGGAAAATGGAACTTGGGCAACTAGAATTTGGACAAATGCCCAATGAGACCGGAAATTGGACAAAATTGTCGAAATTCTTCAGGAATTACGACAATGTCAATTTTTGCTGATGATTTTATTGTACAATATCCGATGGAATTTGGACAACATATATTTTCACTGGTTACTTAATTGTCCAAGTTCCATCAGAATGCAGACAATATGCACATAGTTAGAATTAGAAGAAATTAATTGAATTGCATTTTGTTTCATGTTGTGTTGATTTCATAAATCGCTGCTGTATACATATTCTCTTAGAAAAAAAAGTTCACTATTTTTTCTTGTTTTTTAATTACATATCTTTAGCGCACCTTGCTTTATAGCCTATTCCGTCCGAATTACTTTCACTAATTATATAATCGAGGGTATGATACCCCAGGTCCAGAACTGGGCAAGTACGTGATTTTTCGAGTACGAGTCGAGTACGAGTACCGATTTTTTGAATACGGATACTATTGAATCAGGTATGACTACGAATTTCTAAAATAATTCATGAGGGAAAATCCTATAGTTCTTTAATAATTATGTGACATATATATATATATATATATGTACAGGTGCCAGAACAAAATACTGACAAAGCAAAGTGATAAAAGATTTTTTAAATTTATTGTATTATCAACCTTCAAGTATATGAAATCAAAGCAGAACTTTGTTACATTTTAGAAAAGATAGTACACATACATTCTTTGCCATTAATGATGCTCGATGTGGTCTCATCAGAAAACCACTTTGCGAGAATACACGTTTAATAGGAGCCGATGTCACAGGTACCGTTAGATACTTTAGAGCACGTTGATATAATCTTGGATAGATGTTTCTTTGAAAAAAGTAAATCTTCTTCACGACTTTCTTCACATAAATGGAGAAAGAGAGAAGGAAGAAAGATTTGTGTATGACGAAAACACCAATCGTAGATATATAGAATTACTAATCGAAAATAAATGAAGGACATTAAAAACAAAAGATAACGAGAACAGAATATGGCACCCATCATATACAATTATATCACATAAATGGCCATTTATATATTTACATCGATCGAAGAGAAGACATAATTGCTTCGTCTCATTCTTCAAGTACACAACAACATAACAAATTTTTTACATGAAGCGCATTTCATCTGGAATTTCAAATATTAGATCATCGAGTACACACATGAGTGCTGACCATCTCGAGTACGAGTACGAGTAAGACCAAAACTGTACTCGAGTACGAGTACGTACTCGTACTTGCCCAGCTCTGCCCAGGTCGAACATTCCGGCTACCGGATCCCGTAGGATACTCCAGGGAATATGCTGGAAAGTCACCCTATCCTGCAGGAAAATACAGGAAATTGCTGGAACATGGAAACAGCATTCCGGTCAAAAATACTGCCGAACTTTTCCGGCGAATTCCTGCCAAGTTCTGGTGCTTTCCGACAGAAATTGATCGGAAATCACCGGAAAAATGCGAAAATTTTCCAACCAGAATAGTGCTTCCACAAAATCAACGGAACTACTCGGAGCCGGCCGTTTCCAGGCCGGGCTGTTCGACCTGGCCACACAACCCCTGTCAAAAGCATTTATTTGAGTGCTACTAGAATTCCTGCGGTTAATACTGCCATGCCTGACGTGTGGGTGTGAGGAAGGGCGAATACGTTGTGAATACACACACACACACACACAGGGGAATATCTTTACTATTGGTTGGAGGCTGCTGTGTTTGATGTGCGTGAGAGAAGGTCAATCAGTGACAAAATGGGATATACCTACATTCGAAAAATGGTTTAGTAGACGTTAGCTTGTCGGAACGGAATACTTGAAAATTTGAAAATTTGAATGCTTGAAGTGTTTTCAGTAATTGAATTCAAGTTTCAAGTATGCCACTGCTGATTATTCTATGAATCCAGCTATATGTATACTTCAAAAGTTCAAGAATTTCAGTTATTTTCCCTGGTCACTCAATCTTTGCTCCCGGATTCCGGTCCGGATTTGATCGAAATCCGGTGATATCCTGGAATCAGTTGCGGGAAGCAAGGATTCCGGCAGCTTTCGACGGGAACCGATCGGCATTTTATGAATTCGACAGGATCCTGGTGATTGATAGTGCCTTGGGTTGGTGATGCAGGCATTGTGAGTTAACAATTTTTCGATAAGATGCTTGTGCAATGCTATTGTCTTGATTGAATGTTGCCCTAGCTCTCATCCAGCTTCATGCAACTAATGATTTATGTGCTGACTTGCAATCACTAGCACATTTTCTCAGCTCTTGATGGTGTGGGTGTGCCTGATGAGAAGGAAGAGACCTACACCCGCACGCCCTGCAATAGAAACATATATATATATATATATTTATTATGAGAGGCAATCAATGCACAAGATATTCTATATGGAATGAAGAAGAATCACGTATTAGAGGGTGCCCATAAACAAAAAACCTCAGAAATATAAGATATATTCTCATAAGAAAAATGATTTAACTATATTTTCTATCTTTCTTGAGCATTAAAATAAACGTTGCTTGTTTTCTTATTTACTTTATTGCAAGTTCGTTATTATTTCGAGTCTTTCTTTTTGCTATATACTATGAAGTAACTGCAATATTTAATTCATATCGATATCGATTAGTCATCGGAAACAGATCAATATATTTAAAAATATGAAGTGATTTAGAGAATATAAAATTGAACAAATTTTTATGTATAAGTTGTTTTTTCTGAAAGTCAATGTTGACTTTCTTTTTATTTTGTCGACAATGATTTTATGATAATAGAACATGAAATTATAACATTTGTAGAAACAGAAAAAGTGATTGAAAAAGGTGAAAGATTATTAAGAAGAAGAAGCGCATTTGCTTTCTTTGTTTAAATAAAATTCAATAAGAATTGAATCTTCGTCTGACAGATGGGTCATTCTTATTTAAATTGAATGGTAACAAATAAGATAATTTGTTTAAACAACAGTTGAATATCGTTTTAAATCGTATCTTGAATAAAATAGATCATGCTGAGGTGAATCATATATATCCTAGAAAAAGAAAAAGAACAAATTATTTTAGATTATTTCAATATAAATAAATTTTACATTTCTAATTTGATTATTTAGTAATTTTTCATGAATAAAAGTTTGATCATTAATTGAATTTGTTTCATCTTGATCATCATGTTGAATATTTTCTTGTTGTTTAGCTAAAGATGATGATATTGTTTCATCAGTTGTTGAAGATTTTTTTCTTATTCTTTTATGTTTATTTTGTTTATAATGATTAATTAATGCAATGATTATTAAAATAAAAGAAATGAAAAGACCAATTAGAATTGATCCAAATAAAATTGTACGTCGAATAAAAAAGTCTTTTAAATGATTAACTCTTAATTGAAACTGAGTTAAAGATGAACCATATTGATTTGTTGCTGTACAAATATAATAGCCGTTATCAGATAATAAAATATTTTTAATTATTAGTTTATATTGAATTAAATTATCACTTCGATTTTCAACTAATTCATATTTTTCATTTGAATTTATTTTTATTTGTTGATCTTCTCGTGACCAAAAAATTTCCTAAAAAAAAGTAATTTCATCGTTTTATTCAAATAGATTTCTCTTTCATAAAAACAAACAAACTTGAATAGGAATATCATTTGAAATTGTACAAATAAATGTTACTGACTGTCCAATATAAACTGAATCCATAGTTTTCTCTTCAATCATTTCAGGTGGACCTTTAAAAAACAAATGTTTTCTTCTTTAAAGAATTTATTGAAAAATCAAAACCTTTTAATCCAAGTCTAATTGTTCTATTAAATGTTCCAAATAGTGAATGATGTGCACTACATATATAAAAACCAATGTGTTGCATTGATTGAACATAATCAATTTTCAATGAAGTTTGATTAAATAAAATAATTTCTTCATTAAATATCCAAGTTATTAATGATGATGGAGATGAATCAACATAACATTCTAATTCAATTGATTCTCCTTCGTTAACTAAAGTAACTGAGGAATTGTTTAACTGATTTCTATATGAATCGATAAATATTGGTTTATCTAAAAAGAATTTTATGAAAAAATTTCTTTTCTTTTAATTATATTATTTCATACAAATAATATCAAGTATTATGGATTGATTAGTTGTTCCAACTTGATTTATTGCTTGACAAGTTATTTTATTTTTATTCATATATCTTGTTAATAAAAGTGATAAACGATTTTCGTTTGTTATATTTAATAGAGAAGTTCCATTAAACCATTGAATTTTAATCAAATCAGGTCGACATTCAACATTACATTGAATATATATGATATTATTTTCTATTTGTTTACCAATTAAACTAATATTTATTTCAGGTCGAACTAAATAGAATTTCAAAAGCTAATAATACATATGAGAAATAAATAAAATAATTTACAAATTGTTTGAATATATTGTTGAGTTATCATTGTTTTATTGAGTGTTTGAATCGCAGATGAATGTGCTTGACATTGAATTAATATTCCATGATAAGATCTATTTGCTATTAATGTTAGATTTGAAATTGAATTTCTTAATGATTGGCCGGATAAAAGAGCATAATCATTTTTTGATATATAACTAATTGATTTTGGAAAATGCCAAGAAATTTTCGCTTCAGGCATTGCATTATTTGCTCGACATACAATAAATGATAAAACATTTTCTGTTAATACCACTGGACTATCGATTAATAAACTTGTTGGAATTTCTATTTAATAGAAAAGTAAAAAATAACTATTAATATTTATTTTTCTATTTGTCAACATACGTAAAACAGTTAATTTTGCTTTACGAGACATTGCGCCAGCTGTTTGTTGTCCTGCTCGAATTTGACATTGATACATTCCAATATCTTCTAATGATACATTGACTATTTGAAAATGATGTTCACCTTATTTTTAAATAGGAAATAATTCTGATTTTATTTGATTTTATTAAAGACCACAATGACAAACCTTGATCCGCATTTCCAATGATTTGATATCGAGGATAAAATGGTAAATCTCTTGTTTTACCTAATGTGCAAAAATCATTTTTACACCATGTTATTTGACTTTGATGAATTGCTTCTGTTCGACAACGAAAAATTAATGTTGATCCAATAATTGTTTCAACATCATCGGGTTCTTCAATAAATTTATTATTGATCCTTATACCATTGATCAATTGAACGAATAATATTAAGATTAATAACATTGAATGTCGTCATCAATCTGAAAAGGCGAGAAAAACTAAAACTAAAAATTTACTGTTTGATTAAGACGATAAAAATGAAGAGAAAGAAAACGAGAGACAGAGACAGAGAACGAGAGAAAGAAGACATATCCCATGACGATGTCAATTACTAAAAAGCTTGTCGATAACGAAGAACAACGATAGACCAGTGTCTATCGAATGATCAATATGTTAATTGTCTTTTCTCATTTATATATTCTATTCGACAAGACAATCTTCACTAAAAGAGAAAAGAATAAAGAACAACTGGGATGTGTCAAATATCTAATGAACTCAATTGACTTCAACTAGACTCATTTTAATTTAGAAAGAAAAAATACTTTTCTCTGTTTTTTTTGTCATCATAGTTCATTTTAATCAAAGGAAAATGTAACTTGTACATTTACGTATTTTAGCAATATATATATATATATATATATGCGAATATATCAAAGAATGGAACCAATCGCTAAATATCTTTGTACTTTACTTTGTTATTCTTATTAAGTTGAACATATCACCACCTGAGGCTTAACGGACAACAATTATTCTTTCTGTTTCTTTTTTGTTTCTTTACTCGATTATAAAAAAAAGCGAAAGAAAGAAAAATACGAATAGAAATTGTTTCTTAAATTTGTAATAGGTATATAGATGTGTTCATCTTACCGTATCGAACTACATACCATAGACCGAAACGAGCCAAAAAAATCAGGCTCGACTCGACTCGAGTCACCGAGCCTCGACTCAAACAACAAATTTTCAAAAGCAGAGTTTTTCAACAATAATAATAATTGACCATAGCAGGGTTTTTCAGCAATAATAATAATTGATAATAACAGGGTTTTTCAATAACAACAATAATTTACAATAGCAGGTTTCTTCAACAACAACAATTGTATATATCCGTGATCACTCGACTGGTTAGGTCCCGTGTCATCAAAAAATCACCTTCACCCACACTCCTACTGCTTTGATATGGTTTGAAGTAATTTGCGTCCCAGGTCGAACATTCCGGTCCCCGGATCCCGTAGGATACTCCAGGGAATATGCGGGAAAGTCGCCATATCCTGCAGGAAAACACGGGAAATCGCTGGAATATGGAAGCAGTATTCCGGTCAAACATACGATCGGACTTTTCCGGCGAATTCCTGCCAAGTTCCGGTGCTTTCCGGCAGGAATTGATCGGAAATCACTGGAAAATTTTCCAACCGGAATACTGCTTCCACAAAATCAACGGAATTACTCGGAATCGGCCGTTTCCAGGCCGGACTGTTTGACCTGGGGTTAGAGGTGTTAATTTCGACAAAACGAGAATCCACCCGGTCAATTCATTGTTGTGTGACTAATTGGTGAATAGAACCTGATGTATTGAATACAATGAAGTCATTGCATATCATTCATTATTGCCTATTGGACGTCGTCAGTTCATCACCGTTCATTTGTCGTATTTTTTGTTCGATTTATTCACTGCAATGAGTGAGATTTGTATCATTTCAATGCAACAACTGATAATAACGATCAATGTCGAGAAACAGTTGAAAGAAACAGTGAAATCTTTAAAAAGTCGAGTCTCTCAAATCAAACTCGACTCGGTTTCGGTCTATGCTACATACATCTGTACTCATCATTTATCGACAATGAAAATAAGAATCTTTTTTTTCTTACCATATAATGTAAGCATAAAAATAAAGTAGAATGAGAAAGAAGAAGTAGAAGAAAAAAAAGGAAGAAATGTTATGAAATCGAAAGAAGAGTAATGAGCTCTATTTTATAAAAGAAAAAGCGAGTGTGTCCTTGAATAAGCGTTGTCAGTGTTGCCTCAAGCTAAGATTCATTTTATGATGATTGTCTTTAAAGTATGTTGATGATCATGTCAAATATTCAAGAGGCTTTTTATCTTATTCTCAGAAAAGAAAAAGAAAAAGAAGTAATATTAATCATATCAATGTTTATTTATAAATGTTAAATTACATTTTGTTTTATTCATCATGGTCAACTAAATATTTTGAACTATTTCAAAAATAACTCATGAATTAATTCTTATTTAAATTGTTGCAAATAATTGATTCTAATATTTTAATCGATTATAAAACCAAATGAAACATGAAATAGCTCTTCAATCGTTATTTTATCTTTATCGACAAAGAAATAAAAATATTCAATAGACATTGTCTTCTGTTTCAAAAGCAATCATGTGTGACAAAATGAAACGAGGAAAATAAGTTTTTTAACAAAGAAAATTCTCAATAGAAAATAAAATTTCTCGTTGATAAATGTTTGCCTTCTTTAAAGTAATTTAAAAGAAAAAAAACAAGTTTTTATATCGTTTTTATGGTTTTTGATTGAAATAAAACTTTTGTTCAATTAATAAAAGGCTAAGAGAAATTGCTGAAAAAGAAACAAAGTTTGATGTAAAATTTCACGGATGAGTGGTGTTGACCTGACCTATTCTTTTCTTTTGTCACTGTGCTTGTTTTATAAATTATTCATTCGAATAAGTTAAAATCAAAATGAATTTTGTTCATGTATCTGGTACAATTGGTTTAACAAGTCTTTGGATTTCACTTTCATCTTTTTTTTTATCATTGACACTTTATATAATATCATTCTTTTTACCCAATTGGATTGTTTATACATCAGTTCCAATTAAAATTGGTTTATGGCAGTTATGTGATACGGAAGTTTGTTTTATTTTATCAGTTAGATGAATAAATGAATTTCTTTAAAATAGATCCTTAATTATGATCGTTGCGCTGATTGGAATGCTAGAACGTATCCAACTAATATAACTAATGTAGAATTCTTTGGTCCACCCGGTACTTATATCTATGTTCATTAATTTTTTCATTTTTTTAACTTAATTAATTCAAGATTTTATTCGAATAAGTCAATCATTAGAAATAGTAGCTTTTGTTTTCTATGTTATTGCTGCTGCATTACTTCTTACTGGTTTAACTCAAAGATCGATGGGCTTGTTATTTTTTGGTTCTTCAATTTCAATGTTTATTACAGGTTTTTGTTTATCAAGATAATTCTTATTTTTGAATAAATAGATGAAAATTCTTTTAGTTGTATTTACATCATCAACAATTGGTTTATTTGCTGTTCAAGGAAAATCTTCACATATCGGTTATTTATCATCTGCATGGTGGATTGCTCTTGTTGCTTTATGTATTTCATTAATAACTGCAATATCATTATTTATTTTATCATTTTATATTCAACCATTAAATATTAACAACACAAATGATAAGTAAGAAAAGGACTTTTATATTTTTTTAAAAGTGTTATTCAATTGTTTTTTCTTCTAGAAATACAACACATGAGAAAATGTTTTACTCTTTACCACCGTATTCAAGTGATGTCTATTTAACACAACAATAGAATAAGAATTATATTCATTACATAAATGAAATAAAAATTCTCCTTTTTAACTCTTTTTTTTAGTGCTTTATGTAAAAAGTTTTCATTAAAAACAAATTTTAATAAATGAATTTAATATAAATTTACATTTTCAATTTGACCGAAACATATTGTATCTGAACAACTTATTTTAGAAATTATTATTTAGTGAAGAAAGAAAAGAATTAAATTATCAAATCGCAGATCATTTGACAGCATTATAATAATAAATTTTCTGTTTTGATGTTTTATTTGACAAAACGTCTTTAAGAAGACTAACATTTCAATAATAATAATATTGTCAAAATGTCTAGAAAGAAACAAACAAACAAACAAAATCTGCCATTCAAATGAGTTAAAAAGAATATCAGAAAACATTAATCTTGTTCAGGTTTTATTGGTTTAAATGCTGATTGAGGATGATGATTAACTTGAACTCTAACTGGATGAGCTTGAACGAGAACTGTTTGTGTTGAATCAATATGTGATGATACATCTTGTTCAGATAATTGTCGAAATTGTTCTGTTAACATTTGACAATGTTCTTTTAATGATTGAATATCATTTGTATTGCTAATAATTAACTTTTTAAGTCGATTTAATAAATTAACAAATCCATTAGCCATTGTCTACAGAAATAAATAAATTCGTAAAAAGTCTAAATAAATAACTGAAAATACTTGGCATGAAACCATTTCAGGCGACGATTTATTATTATCATCAGAATTTGCTGGAAGTTGAACAAGTGCATCTAATTGGCTAATTAATTGTTCAACATATTCTAATCCACGTTTTTCACTAACATTCAATGCTGAATTTATTCGATTACAAAACGATGCAATTCGTTCTTTATCACTTTGAAGACAATTAAAATAAATAAAAGAGAACGAGTAAAAAAGAAAACTAAATCAAACCTAACAACAAGTCGAATAGCTTTTGCAGCTCTTTTAAGATTTTCATCCGTTTGTTGTTGAGTTTTAGTTAATTGTTGAATTTTATCTTTTGAATATTTATCATTTTGAGTTATTTGATGAAATTTCTCTTGAATAAAATCTTTTTCATTTTGTGTTTGATGAAGAACATCAGTTAGAGATTTCAATTGATTATTTTGTTCATTGAGTGATTATTGTGCTTGTTTTTCTCTATCTAAAGCTCGTTGTAATTCATCACAAATACGTTCCAATTTATAATAGTCACTTCGAGATTCAAATTCAGTTTGAAAATTTATTAATTTTTTAAAAATTTGTGCATTCAATATCTTTGTCATGGATTTTCGTTTGTGAATTAAACATAAATACATATATGTATTTTCTCGCATATTTAGTTACCTGATTGACCAAGGCGAATTATTATTGAGTGAACATAATCAAAAATCTAATTAAAATAATTGAACAGTAATTAAGAAACAAACGAATAAATAAAAATGTTAATGCACCTTAATGTATGAAAATGATTTTGGAATTCCTTGAGCAATTAATTTAATTAATGACCTAAACAAAAATGAGATATAAAAACAAAGAAACCCTCTTGTTATAGGCGAATAGAATCGATTTAATCTTAGCTTCAGTATCGCCATATAATATTAGTAAGTAGTAATTAAATGCCGCTTTCTTGGTGATACGTCCAAGCAAGTTTTTTATTTATGCTCGGTTATCAATCGTGTTTTCCATGAAAATCGTTTCGAGGCTAGAAGCTTTAAAATGTGAAGTCTGTCAGCTAGATAGTTTTGGATAGCTACTTTCCACATGACTAAATCCTTTCAGTAGAGAGTTGGCGACACAAACGTCGCGTTACCTTGTATATTAACTTCGATATATATAGACTCAAATACAGTTGATCGTGACGACAGATCGCAAAAGAGAGGGATTGAACTACTTTTTTTCTTTTTCATACAGAACACAAGAAAATGACGGGATTGAAAGGGTTAACGCTCGCGTATTTCTAAAAATTGATTCACAAGCCTGCGAGTTAAAAATAGGAATATTCAATGCTTGTGGTGGTAACTGCTTTTGTTTGACAAGCAAAATTAAATATAATAAATTATGAGCATTTATTTCAACCGATAAGTATGCTGGTTGTGTAATAGAATATCTGCTTTTATTATTTTTTCTGGTTTGTGTTAAATTAAATGTTTTAAATTTAAGCCAGGTAAACCATAGTCGACAAAAAAACACTACACACCAAGCAGATCGTAGTCCTACATTAAAATCTAATTATATGTGATCTAGCGTGTACAAGTACTCACTTTCAGCTATTGTTGTTGTTTTTCAATATAGGCTACTATAATCATTTTTAACACTTGAAAATAAAGCAGGGTTCCACGAGTATCAGCAGTAGCATTTAAAATATTGAATAGATTATTAGATGTTAATTTCAAACAAGAACTAAAGTTTTGACGATCTTTAGGGTTAATGTCAGATTTTGTTCAACCATGATCAAGTTTAGAATACGTATCATTTTCAATAATATCATGCAAATGATTGATCGATACTGACTGATTTCCGAGACATAAATCTGCTGTTGCTGATAATAAACGATTACGCCATTTGGTTACCAAATGTGTCGGATCTTGAAAAAATAATAATAATTCTTGTTCACAAAGATAAAACCAAGACCAGTGTGATCTTATTTTTATTTGAAATGCTTGTGGGTGCTGGTGAACTTGAAAATTCGGAAGAGCTCCAAGAAAACCGCTCATTAAACGCATAGCACGTAAATGTTTTAGATCCGCGCCTATAAAAAAAACGCAGTTATTCTTTAATAAAATTTGAAAAAAAATTGTCTCACCAGTAGAAAAACCAATGATTCTGATATTTCTTTGTAAGGATTGATTAAATATATACCACCATCTCTGTAATATGTCGTTCGCTGTTGCAGTATTGTCAATTCCATATGCTGATAATAGATAAGGACTTGGTATGCTGCTATTATCTGCGGATTGCACTGGCTGAATCATATGTACATTCAATAACGATGCTTTACTAATTGAATTGAGCCATAATTTTAATGCATCAAATGAGTCATTCTGATAATATGATTTAACTGGCATTCCATGATCAAGTAATGAAGGAAATCCAGTAAATGTATTTGTTGTTGAATCATATTTAATTCTTTTAACTATGCCAGTACAATCTTCAGAGCCGAATGCATATTGCACATTAAGACTATCAAAATGTTTTTGAAGTTGATCGAATCTAAATTCTCCTTCACTGATTCTTGAATCTGAACTTGAAATCAATGAATTTAATAATGATAGATGCGGTAAAGATCCAGGTAAATTTAATCTAAGAAATTAATAGGTCAATTTACCACCCAAAATATACAACGATAAAGCAAATTCTTAATCGAATTGCTATATCGAAAATTATTTTTCGATTTTGTCAAATTATCAGTGATAGTATCAATAAAATGGTTTAAAAAGTTATCTTCATTTTCATTGCTAACTCGTTGATACCAAATAATTTATTTTTTTAACAATCGATATTTATTTATAAAATCAAATGATAAACTGGAATTAGAATCTGCATTACTACTTGTTTTAATTTTTTTTGATGGCTGTTGCTTTGAAAATTCTAATAAACGATTCAAATTATTTATTAACCCAATCTTCACATTAAATGTTCCATTATCAAGTTGAAAACATGATCTTTCTCTTATCATTAAGAAACTAGATTCTGAACAATTCATATTAAATATTTCAAAGATATTCGAGTTTCGAATAAGAGATTGTGTAGATGTAATTGATTAAAATTTTAGAATATCCACCATTTGTTGTCCAACTAATACTTGAATAAATTCATAAAAATCATCGTTCTTTAAAGAAAAAACATTCTCTGGTAATATATCATCCATAACAAGAAAACGATCGATTTTTTATCTAGAAAATCAAATGCGTTCAGACATAATAGTTTACAATAAGTTTGGAAACAAAAATCTGGCATATTTTTCAAACACTTCCAGCTGATAAACAACTGTGATGAGTCACATGTGGATAATCTGAAGAAAACATCCATCATTTGAAAGGATGGAATGTTACAAAAAATTGAAAAGTACTAGCTACGCTTGTATAGAGAACATCACTTTAGAAGCTATTGGCTCATAATATTCATAAATCATTAAGCCTTTGTCGTTTGCTCTCTCTCTCTCTCTCGAGAGAGAGAGAGAGAGAGAGAGAGAATTTTATTTATACAAATATAGTTAATATTTAAATATGTTTCAAACAGAAGCTCTTATTGATACATCAATTTTGCCATCTGATATCATGTTATTACGTGATGTTAAATTTTTTGATTTTGTTCGAAAAGAAGCTGGCGATGCTGCTGTTGAACTTTTTGAAATTCAAAGTATCAATTATGTTAAATCTTTGTTGATGACAGCTGATGTTTATTGTATTATGAATTTGAAAAGCAAAGCTTTAGATTGTTTTAAAAATAAACATGGTTTTATGCTTGATGATGATACATTCATTATAAAAATTGGTATAAAAGGAAATGTGGACTATCTTATTGACTTATTAAAACAAAAATGTACTGCTGATGCAAAGTTAACAAAATCTTCAAAACGTAATCAATCATCACCACCATTAGATAGAACCATAAACATATCCTCAACTACCACAGAATCAACAATGTCGGTTTTATCGAGTAATTCATCAAACGTTGTCACATCAAAAAAATGTAAGCTGATTTCATCAATAACTGCAGATAATCAATAATCTTTTACATGTTCAGATACTGCACCAGATCACGAATAATCATCAAATGCGATATTACTTAATTCTACGTCTACCTCTATTACAACCGATGATCATGAAAGTCTTGAACAACCTTCGCCATTATTAAAAAGTAAAAGTAGAGCGAAAAGAAAGCTTCATTCAGTATAATCATCTTATAATACGAAAGAAGTTGTAAACAGAACGAGAAGACAATAATATTTACCTTAGGAACATTTTCCTGTTTATACTTCTCGTTTTACTTCCTTCGTAGTATATCATACAGTATATAGTATTCTTATGAAGCTGGATTTTTTTAACTTTACAATTTCCTTATTATTTTTAAAAATTTGTCATTCGTTAATTGTTTTCATATTTATATTTTTTCATATTTTTACACTTTATCAGACGCTGTGAAGCATTTACAAAAGATTGTGATGGTAAAAAAAGGAAATTTTTAATCGACAGTTAATGCATAGTCTGTTTTTCATTTCCGATAGCTCAAGGCAATAAGCAGCAGATTTTATCATATCTTGGATTATTGGACTTCGGCCAAAACTGGAGTCCAGGAGTACGCTATTTCCCCCTTGAGCAGCTGACAATATTGTTGACACATTACGTGATGTATTAAAAAAGCATAATATTGATATTCAAAAATTGACGTCTATTGGCAGGGTTACCAAATCTCCTGATTTGACCAGGGATCTCCTAATCTCAGGAGCTGATTTTTATGATTTCTCCTGATTTTTTTATATGATGATTAACGACATTTTGAGCCTGTAGTGGTTTTAAAGAGAAAAACAAATCTATGGAATGGAAACTTTAAACAGATATAGTAACCAATAAGGGAATATATTTCCTTTAATTTTTGTCGAATCAAAATTGATTTTCAATTAAATAAACTATTTTATAGCATTTTCTTCTAAAAATCGATATAATAATCACAGAAATATCTTTATTTTAAATGTTTTCTCCACCACTAGCTGATATTATTGATATATCACATTCATTAGATGACGATTTTTCCTTACAAGTCGATCCATTAACTGTGAAAGCAAGTGTTACTATTACACCAAAAACTAACACAGCTGCAACATCTACCAATTAATCATGATCATCATCATTAATAATAACAACAACAACAAATAAACGTTATTGTTCAAAATTTAAAAAAGAGTGGTTATCTAATTCGAGTTTTTATACGTTTTTACGAGAATGTAAAACGGATCCTACAAAATCTTTATGTGTTGTGTGTAACATACAATTTTCCATTCAAAACAGTGGAGTTGGTGATATCAATAGTCATACAAAAATCGAAAAAACATCTAACGTATTTGAAATCAGCTGAATCTAATCGATATAAGATTTATCCCTATTAATTTTACTAATAAAAGTACTTTTGAATTTTTTTCAGCAAAGTCTATTTCTGAAACATTTCATATGACCACATCGGAACTTAATAAATTGTGTACTTCAGAAGACACTATGGTTTCTCATGCTGTTAAGCATTCTCACAGCTATATTTCATCAGCATTGTATTTAGAATTTTAATTCGCCTACAAGAAAAGTTTTTTGCATTAGTCTCATTAGGAACCCGGTCAATGTGTCTATTAGTAAAAAGTGAGTTGTTATGAGATAAAAACCATCAAATGACTGTTAGATATCGACAGAAAATACTCCTGATTTTTCTCCTGATTTAGGAAAAAAATTATCCTGAAAAATTCCTGATTTTTTACAAAAAATCCGTGATTTTCAAAATTTCAATTTGGTAACCCTGTCTATTGGTGTTGATAATGCAAATGCAAATTATGGCCGACATCATTCAGTTTTTCGCATCATAGAACTTGAAGTTTAAAATTTGTTCAAAGGTAATAGCAATAGTAAAATGAAAAACATTTTTCTAGAAATGTATATTTATTTTCTCAAGGAATTGTTTTTGTCATGTCCCAAGGGAAAATCTTTGATGTTTCAGCGCTAGATCCTTGACAAATATAATCAGGATCTAGCAAGGATTTGCTATTTTTTCCTGAGGAAACGACTAAATCCTGAAAGAAGTGTGCAGCCACGGAGTTTTAGGATCCTGACAAGTTCACCATTGTTTTTTAAATCAAGATTGAGCAAGGATATCGATGATTCCTTAAAGAAATGCGTAGCCACGAAAGTGTAGGATCCTTTCAGGATTTCAATAATTCAAAATTGGAAAAAAGGATTTCTGATGGTATCTTTCAGGATTTGACTGGGTCTTATCGAAGATATTATCAAATTTCTTGACAAGATCTTTGTAGGATTTAACTAGGTTTCATTGCGCATGTTATCAGTTTCTTGGTAGGATCTTTGCAGGATTTTCTAAATAGAATATAAGAGAAATGAACACATAGAGTATCGATCTCTAGACTTTCAGTTTACATACCGATCAGCTTACCGAGCTGGGTGTGCCATGTCATTTTATATCAGTTCAACGTTCAACATAGTAATTTCTGACTAATGCAAACTTATATTTGAATTTTATTTAGATAGAAATTATTTCAAAAAAATTCTGAAAATACAATATCATTTTACACACTTATTTTAGTCGGTGAATTTTACTATTTTTTTAAATTTCAATTCTATTTAAAAATATACTTAGAATTTTTTATTTCAGTTATATTTAAAGATATACCTGGAGCTTTTAAAAATTTAAATTCGATTGAAAAAAACATTTGCAAATTTGTTTTTCGAAAGCAATCAAAACTATAAGCAGTTTTCTCGAAAAATTTGCTATTGACTAAAATTAAAGTTAAAATTAAATATTTAACGAAAACGTTTTCCGATTTGTAAATTCCAATTAACATCCTAATTTAATGATTTTCAATTTTATTTTCCTGATAGGATTAATAATTAACTTCTAGCCATAGCTAGAATCTCAAAACAACTTTTATACAAAGTTCAAAATGATTTAGAATATTTTTTTTCCAAGATTGCTAAGAATCGTTCATTTTGTTTACAAAAAGACCCAGATCAAAATGAGGATAAAAATACCAGTAAATTTTTCAGTTGTCAAAATTATGCTGTGTTCAGAACAAAAAAAAAACATGACATATTGAAGAATTCTTCAATTTATTTTTGTTAAGATTTTGCTCAACATTTTTATTGAAATTCTATTATGATCTATAGATTTCCAAATCTTGAAAGGATCATGATCTTAACCAAGCTAAAAACGAGACGAAACCGTTTCACTCAGTTTTGCTAGGTTCCTGATAGGAAGCTGAAAATTAAATTTGAAATAGACCATAGACACAAACCTGGAAAGATTTTAACTGGCTCTTTGTATTTTCTTATCAAGATCCTGGTCATACTTGTATCCTTTTTTAGGCATTCGAAATACCTGATTTTGAACAGTTCCTCTCCGGAACCTGATCGAAGTTTGTCAGGATTTCTTAGTTCAGTATTCTGAATCATCATGTTCTATTCTTGGTATAATTCTCCTCTGATATAATTCTAACTCTTGGCAGGATCCCTCTATCAAGATCCAGCACGGATCTTCACTTAAACGTAATGAAATCTTGACGAAATTCTCTTTATAATTTTTGTCAGGCTCTTGAATAGGATTACCAGTGTATCTTAGGAGGACCCTGTAAACTCAATTCAGAAAAAAATCCGAACAAGAATCGGAACAAATTCTGGATGGAATTCTGAATCAAACCTGGCAGGATCCTTCAATTCAATCCCAAGAAATTGGCATGGTTGAGTGGACTAAGCAGTAAACTGTGAAAATCTTTGCTAAATCCTTACATTTTCTTATCAAGATTCTGATTAAGATTGATATCGTGTTGCAAGGTTTGGAAACGCATATTCTTGAAAGCATTTGAGCAAGGTCCTGATTGACGCTTTCTAGAATTAGTCAGTTTTGCATTGCGACTGTTCCTGTTATTTTCTTGTCAAGATCCATGAATGATGTGGCTATCAATCCTGACAGGATCCTGATACAAAGATTTGACTAGATCCTGAAGAGAACCTGATAAATATTGACAGAATCCTTTCTCAAAAACTTCAGAGGATCCTTGATAGGTTCTTGAGTAAATCCTGATAGAATCCTGCATTCTCAGTTCAGAAAAATATCTGAACAGGAACCGAAAGAAATCCTGTATAGGATCTTGTTTCACCTTGAAAAATCCTGGAAACAAGAATTATTACTCTGAAAACAAAACTGGTGTCATATGGAACTATTTATGGTTCTACCCAAGGCACTGAACCTTTTAAGGTTTCACTTGTTCATTAATAAACCATCGAGGGTTCTATCTAATTTAAAGAACCATCTCAGATCCTCAATAGTTCCGCATGTTTGAAAAAGTTCCATACTGCACCACTTTTTTTAATGCTGAACCATTTGTCCAGCGATGGTTCTGGCTTCAACCAAGATACTATATTTTTCGAACGTGATTTAAGTAATATAAATGTCAAATAGGTTATTGACATCGAGGAATCTGAATCCATCATCATTTTTTCGATCCGAGCTACCATTGGTCAGAAACTGGGTCCATTAAAAATTCAACGGCCACAAAGTTAGACTTTTTATTTCAACTTCGATCTAAATTCTGGTCGAAGTTTGAAATAGGTTATCGAGGTCGAGGATTGCGAAACCATTATCATTTTTTCGATGCAAGGAATACAATAGTTGAATGATGAACCTGGGTAGTTGTGTCTCCAAAATGAATTCAGTAATTAGTAGTATCTTTTCAAGTATGATTGTTCTTTATCTTTTTCGATATGTCACATGTAAGAATAGAGAGGTAATCTCAATCTGATAAAATAAATTCACGATTTTCTGTAGTTACGTATGTATGAATAATTAATTCAAATGCAAGTTTAATATGATAAAATGAATTAGCGTTTTTTTAATATTCTAGGTATATGTGAATAACTTATTTAATGGTAAGTTGAATCTTACAATATAAGTCACTGTTCTTCTTTTTTTGTTTAGGATCGTCTCAACAACAACTAACGACGATGCTGCTTTCGTGCGAATAACGGGAAAAGTACTAGCTCGTATTCTACTCACAACAAATCTAGGCAAATATAACAGATAGAAATAAGGGGTTAAGCATAGAAATTAGGGTTAAGGATAGGAATTAGGGTTGAGGTTAGGATTAAGGGTTATAACTAGAATTAAGGGTTAAGGATACAAGTAAGGGATTAAATATGAAATTAACGGTTGGATAAAACATTAGTCTAGAGTGCTAGACTAATTGAGTGTGGTGGACTACATTCTACTACTATAGAATCATTTTTGAAGGAAATAGGAAGAAGTCCCAGCTAGAACCAGATTTTGCTTGAACCTTAAATGGTTCTGAAAATGGTACCCAAATCTAGAACCCTAGAAGGTTCAGTATGACACCTGTTTTTCTTTCTGAGTAGGATTCAAAACAGGATCCTTAATAAAACTTGACAAGATCCTGGAGATTCAGGATCCTGAAAGATCCTTCCAGGGCTTCTCAAGGAATGGACAGGATTGAGACTAGGCGTTTTATCCAATTCAGTCAAAACTTCTCATCAACATTTCCCAGTTGATGTTGAGTCGTATTTGTCTCAACTTTATAGTCATTTTAGTTCATCATCGAAAGATGTTGCTGATTTAAAAGAATATTTCGAGTTTGCCGAAGAGAATTATTTAGTCAGTGTATGCTCAACTCTTTTTATTCTTATATCAACACAAAACTACCATTTGCTTAGCGTTTACTCCAGCATATAAAAATTCGTTGGCTAAGTTTATACAATTCTATAGATCAATTATTAAAAGGTTATGAGTCATTATGTTCATATTTTTGTGATACTGATAAAGAAAACGAAGATACAACAACCTGTCCACCGATGATCAAGAACTTTTTTTGCGTCAAATATGTCCAAGTGCACGTTGTAATTTTTGCATCAAATCCTATTTGATGTTCAAACAAAGAATTTAGAACTATAACGATATAGCACATCGATTGCTGATTTACATAGAATTATCACGACTTTACTAAAAAAACTAAACGACCGACTCGAACAAAAATATTTTGGTCATAATGCACGTTTATTATTAAACTCAATGTCAAAAAATGAACAAGAAAAAACAACTTCTTCTTTTACGACTTATTTATCGAATATCATTAAATATATAAATAAATATTATTTAGAACATTCTCTATTAACTGAAACATTATCTATTTTCGGTATATTTTTCTTAACTGAGCTCAAAGAGATAGAAATTCCTTTGATTTCAGGAGTCATCGAAATTGATCAAATTAAATTCGATCAAAGTGAACGATGTGTAGCTATTCTTAAACTTGAATTGGATCACCACAAATTATTTGAAGAAATGATTAATTTGCAATCAACATTTAAAGAGATTGCTTCCTATCGTGAATCCCTTTTTGTTCAAATGCAAAACTTTGTTGGTGTTGGTGGTCGTAACTTCAATGAAATTGAAGAAATAGACGAAGAATAAACTTTGCTTTATAAGAAATCAACCTAATCATCCTAGAATTAGACCTGATCAACTTTGGGCTTATTTGATCTAAAAAACAACGACAAACTATCAAGAAGTAACAAAATTGATTTCCTTTATTTATTCTATACCTTGTTCTAACGCTTTTACAGAAGGTGTATTTAATCATATGAAGTATGCATGGACACCTAGTCGAAATTCAATGTTAGTTGAAACTGGTACTGCTGAATTACAAATAAGATTGAACTGTCAAATGAACTGTAAGGACTTTTTTCATTCGTACAAAATGAACCTGAATTAATCATATGTGCTCGTCGTGCAGAAAAGTATAACATGAAGAAAAAACCTTGCTCCACCTTATTCACATTGAACGTGTATTGATGTACAATTTTGTATTTTTTATTGCTTATGTTGCTTTTAATTTTCAATTTTGAACTTATAAAATAACTAGCATAATTCTTTTTGAAACAGACAAAAAATACAACTAAGCAAATTATAAAAGTGGAATATTGTGCTGTTTTCTACAAAATAACTTTTATTTCGTCTGTTTTCTCAATTAAATCCTCTATTTTAGGAGACAGATAAGGTACCCCAGTTATGTACCATTTGGACTTTCAAAAACCCCATTTAAAAAATAAGAAATGATAGTCTGAGCCCCATACTATATAAAAGTAAAATGATCAGTCGATACATCTATTCATTTTACTTATGACATTGTTACATTCTTTCACCAATGAGAGAACATATTGATAGATGTCGCATTGTAGCTGCCAATGGATGATACTTCAGACGATTTTATCTTATGTGTATTGACGATACGACAAATGAAATTTGCGTTTCAGTTAGACTGGATTTTATCCGACCATAGAAAAATGAACAATCAGTTCTATTCATTCTTAAGCTATTTTGAATTTAATTAAAATTCGACTCTATAATTTCATTTTCCAATATATTAACAAAATTCTTGTTTATCTAAATTAAGTATTTACGTTCCAGGAGAGCAAAACAAATAATTATTCATTTTATTCTGAATTTTATTCTAAATTAGTGCTAGTTTTCAGATTTGAAACTAGCTCATAAAATATGTCCAGATATTTTTTCAGTAATAATTAAAGGCTGTATATTTTTTATTTTCGAACTTCTACGATTACTTGAATCCTATCGTTGGAAACTGTCAGAAATCAAAGGATATTACTGGATTCCGACCACCGGTTACTGGCGGGATCCGAATGTCGGATTATTCATGGTTCCTGTAGGATCCTATCAGGCAGATTTGACGTGGGAAACGGCTATTGTTGGATTTAATTCTTTTTTGGTTTAAACTTGAATCTTCTTCAATCACCCAAAATAAGTATGAAATTACTTTGAAAAACAAAATAGTAACTTTTTGACTGAGTTATGAATTATGCATGTCTGAATCACATGACTCAGTAGAAAGCGTACAAACAGTATCCATTTCCCAATTGTTTTCTTTCTAAAACTTGTCATCATCTTGAGATAACGAAAATCTATATCGAAGATAATGCACCGAAGAATGATCTCGTATTTCTTCTTGGTCAAAATAGATATGATATTCATAATCAGCACCGGAAACAAATTGAATCAAACCGCATGTTTGTTGTTTCATAAAAACTAAGTTTTCAAAAACCCTCTATTATTGTGCATGTGTATGTAGAAATTAACGGAAAATCAAAATCTTTTGTTTGACGACAATAATTGTGGCTCTTACTACTGTAAAGATTGTCGGATGACGTTGAGATTTCTACTACGAGATTTAATGTACAATGGTGCATATTGTCGACTTTATACGCCTACCGTCGTTTTATTTGATATTGTAAAATCATATAAAAGATTGTTTTCAAGTAGTTTGATCAGTTACAAGCGAGATCATAATAAAAGAATTAAGCTTTATTATCTTGAACAATAAAAACAAAAGAAAAAATAAAGAAAAAAAAAGATATTCTTCTATAAAATACAAAACATGAAACCTTCTTTTTCTTTTTCTTTTGTTTTAACAAAAAACACATAATTGTTAAAAAATGACTCAAAATTATCAACGTAAACATGTTCAAAGTAGTCGAAGAAAATCTACAACATTTCCAATATTTGTTTATGAAGAAGAACAAACTGATACTAATCGTCGTTTAAGTGTTTGTCCTAATTTTCAACGTCGATTATCAACAATATCCCAATTGTATTTACCAAACGGAAATGAATATCATCTTCAAGAACGTATTCCACCAACTGGCTTAGAATATCAACAAAATATTATTTCAACAACAACAACAACAACAAATGAAAATGAAAATGAAAATGAAACTATTGAAGGTGAACGACGATTATCAATAATAACAAAATATTCATCAAATAATAATCAAACCAATGATGTTGATCAATATGAAATAAATAATAAAAAGTTTTTATTTATTATTGAACCAATGATAACTGGTTTATTATTATTTCCAATATTAGTTTTATTTTGGGAAACTGGATGGAATTTAAATTTAATTTTTTTAAATGTTATGAATAAATTTTCATCCGATTTACATTTAGATGAATTTACACAAGAAGATTTTGAATCTTATACATGGCAATCATTATTCTTTTCTTATTTAGTTGTTGAAATTCTACTTTTGGTATTATATATGCTTCAAGATTTTATTTATAACAATTTAAAAAATAAAAATTATTTAATAAAAATGTTAATATTAAAATTTCATATATTTTTATTATCAACAATTTATATAGTTCAATGGGAAATGTTATGGACAATATGGGATCAATTTACTCCTCATGAATGGTATTTTGAATTTACATTATCATTAACATCATTATTTTCATTAATTGTTTTTATTGGACATTTATCAGATTTAGTTTGTTCACCTTTTCTTTTTAGTTATGATTCAATTGAATTTAATATTCAATTCGGTTGTCCTTTACTTACAAGACAAGTAAACTTATTTATTTATTTATTTATTAAAGTAAATTTTGCTTTCTTTTTTTTGTTTTTATTTAAGATGAAACAATGGAAAATAAATTTAATAAATTTTATTTTATATGAAATAATTATATCAAATTTATCAATAATAACATGGCGTGGTTTCTATCATTTTCTTGACAATTTCTTTTATCCTGATAATTTAACACTGTCAGCTGGACTTTGTTTATTAATTGGTTATTTACTTTATTTTCCATTAATGTATTTTCAAACATATTTAGAAGAATTAAATTTAAAATATGATTTTTGGACATTTATATCAATAAATTTTCCTCAATTTTATCGAAATATTCGTCATTTATTAGCATTTTTGTCATGTGTATTTGTTTGGCGTGGTTATTGGCTTCTCTATGATGAATATTTATATATATTTGAAGATTATTATAAAACATATTTATTATTTTATTTAATATCATTTTTATTTCTAAGCTTAATTCAAACATCATCATCAATCAATGGTCCATTAAGCAATATTGATGATAAAAATCAATTTTTTCCACTTTATCCACATTGTTATGTTTCAATAGTTCAAAGAAAAATTTCTCAATGTAAAATTTTTAAACAAAAAAATCAAGAAGAAATTACAAAAATTTAAAAAAAATTTATCTTGTTCATTTTCTCTTTTAATTCATAAATAAAATAAAATAAAATGTAAATCTTGATAAAGAATGTTTAGGTTTTATTTTGCTAGAATAGATAAAAATGTTTCTTTTATTTAAAATGATAATGATAACCTATGGGAGCCACAGAGAACAAGAAAAAACGAATGTTTTTATGAAAAACAAAAGCGCTGAAGGTAGTTATCTTGTTGAAGAGTAATGAACTAATTTTTTCAATTTTTCCAGTTGCTGAAAAAGTATATGTAGTTTCATATTGATGATTGTTATAAACAATAGTAGCTTTTTATCTATGATTAAGTTCATCTTGATGGTCATATTTAAGAATTTTATAATTAACAGATGAATGAGCTTCATGTTCCATTGAATAATATTCTCGAGCTTCTTTTACATTATTATAAACAACTTTATGATTTTCAATTTTTTCAACATTTTCTGCAAGAACTTCATTAAGATGATTTACATGACGAGCAGTTACTGCTGAAGTAAATTTTTCAATTGTTTCTTTATGTGATTGAGACATTTTTTCAATGAATTGTTTTGAAAATGAAATCTAAATATTAAAACAAAGGCTTAATCATTTACCTTTTCAAAAATTTAAAATAAAACCTGAGACGAATGAGGAGACATAGACTTCTTTCTTCTAGCTATTTGATATTATCAGTAACTGTGCTATGACCTTATCCTTTCTCTTATAGCTACATCATTCTCTCTCTTTCTAGATTCATTGGTAAAAAATGTCGATGACTAATCATGTTATATTCCTTTAAATTTAATTAATTAAGATCTTTTTTTTTCATAGCTAATAGAAACAAGTAACGCGTCGGCTCCATGAGCCTCGCTTAACTCAATCCTGAAAGTGCACGATAGAGGCAATATGATCATACTCTCAAAAACAAGATGATGCCGTAGATGGTAGCACTATAACTAGGATTTGAGGCTCTGATTAGAGTTGGCAGTACGCTTTCTAAAGATACACAAAGGTAGCGTTATTTTTGTGGAACTCACATGTTTTCGACGAAAATAGAGAGTGTGCGTTTGATGTCGAGGTTTTCTGACTACCCGTCCACGCCTTACGCATTCCACGTTCAAATTGAATAAGAATCAGCTTAATGATTCCAATCTCACCCTTTGTAAAAAAATAATTCCTGCATATGCTGGTAAAACCACGAATTAGGTAAACCAAACCAGCTCCGCGTCATTCAAGTACCGCACTCTTTCCATTAGAAAAAATCCCAACTGTAGCCTTCTTACTCCAAGTTTTTCAAAACATTAAGTGAATACAGTTTCAACAAAATCACATTCCCTTATGGAATTACATGTCATGTTAGTCGATCTATGACGTATATGTACTGCCATCAAGATCGCATAGCATACGGGAACGGTACCATTTTCGCGTCACGAGGGTATCAAATAGTTTTAGAACTCTTTACGAGGGATTCTTTAGAATATATTCTTCAAATCATTTGGGAGCGAAAACTATCTATATAATACCACCACTTTTTAGAAAGAACTTCTGTCTGTCACAGATATAAATGAAATTTTAATGATCTGATCGCTTTACTGACTCGATTCATAATCAACTCGAGGCTTCGTAAAAAGAAGTAGACCTACAGAGCAGACGAGAATACACGAAAAAATATGTTGGAATAAAAATTTTTATTGGGACTGTCACGACGTCACGACGTGGTTCACCAGAAATGGCTATAGTCGCGATATCACCCTTTTCTCAGGAAAAAAACGTTTTACCATCAATTTTTATGCGTCTTTCATTTCCGACCCAATAGATCTTAAGTAGTGAAATTCGACCTTGTTATTTTCGAGTAAAATTTAACACAATGTGACAAGAACTCTTATGATCTGTTTGAAAAATAAATCACGAGAACATTGTTTCGATGAAAAAATGACGAACAAATATATGGAGTAAAAAATAGCTCTGAACAAAACGACGCAGTCACGCTTGCACCGCTCAGCGGAAGCAGTAGTGATAGAGATTTCTGATAACATTCACTAACTAAAACAAATCATTTGCAGTTGGACCGATCTTGGGTATTTAACAAAAGATCTAAAAGCTGTTTCTTGTAGAGGTGATATACGAATATTCTGGACTAATAATTCCCTGTTCAATATAAGAAGCAAGGATATAATTTGTCTGACCGAAAAATGATTGTCGTTTAATCGACTAATTTTGGAAGTCAACCTCATTTTGACCTTCGGTCGAAAAACAATATCGAA